>CM044014.1:65032274-65084774 GCA_024085815.1 Flaveria linearis | reverse complement strand
GCATGCATGCATGTATGTATGCATGTATGTATGTATGTATGTATGTATGTATGTGTAAGGCCCCGATCCCGGGACGCTTACAGCTGGCCATTCATCGCTCTTAAAACTTATGATTTCACTAACTTTAATAAGCATTGCAGTGGAATCAGTGAGATAACTTTGCATTCTACTATAAATGCTTTTGCAAGTTAATACAACATTCATTACAAAACATCATTTGTTCGCATTACAATGCAAAAACATTATACAAAAAAATGTCATCCAAAAGAGCTGAGTAGCCGCCCGGTGCCATACTCAGCAACTTTACCTGCCAACTGGAAACACATAAAAGTCAGCGTTGCTGAGTGAGTTCTAGTTTTATAATAAAACATACGTTACTTTCATTAAGACCGTGTCTTTATTTTCATGCTATCACACATCATACGTACACATAGATAATATCATTATTATCTCCATCATTCGTTCGTTAACCTTCGTTCATTTAATGTACATCGTGAACATTCACATCCGTTACTTTCGTTCACATTCATTCATAAATTCTTACTTTCATTCGTACATTCCTTGCTTTCGTTCGTACATTCATTACTTTCGATGACATGTACATTACCCCGAACATTGTGCACGAAGCTGGTTACTGGGCCTGAGGTCTTTCATAGACCTCGAACATTGTGCACAAAGCTGGTTACTGGGCCTGAGGTCTTTCATAGACCTCGAACATTATGCACGAAGCTGACTCCAGTTCCTAGGGTAAGTACATTCACCACTTATATTTTGTCTTTCATTACGGATCAACGCCATGTGCTATACCCCGAACATTATGCACGAAGCTGGTTACTGGGCCTGAGGTCTTTCATAGACTTTGAACATTATGCACGAAGCTGACTCCAGTACCTAGGGCAAGCGGCAAGGATCCTAAACATATAGTCAATCACAAGGATTGGACCCCAGTGTGCATCCTTCTGGGGTAGCTAACCCGCACACAGTTGAGCTAACACCCTTCATTGGGTGTGAACCTCCATACACTTGCTTGCAAGCCTTTCTTACTTTCATTCATTCATTCGTTAATGCATGCATTCATTCATCATGTTCCTCTTTCATTACCTTCCACTTTACGTTACATAATACTTTCGTTTCATTCATTAACATAACACGTAAAGTCACGAAAAGATAAACATACGTCATAAATAGGATCATCAACATACATTATAGCATCATCATACAGGGCATCATCATACATACTTAATATACATCATGCATAAACATGCAACATCATCATCATGCCCTACATACCCTCTAAGGCCTCCAAAGGTCATCTTACATGTACCTACGGGTACGTCCACGTCAAAACTTACATCTGCACTTCCGCACCCGAAAGTCAGTACTTTAACTATGCTCCTCCTCGGGTACAACAAACCTAATTGGGCGTATGGACACCCTTCAGTCGCTCGGCCTTCATGTGACCGAACATCATGAGATTGGACCTATGCGGATGAACACCCAGTCGTGCGAATGGACCCTCAATCGTGCGAATGAACACTATGCGTATGGACCTCATGCGGTTGAACACTAGGCGAATGGACCTTATGCGAATTAACCTCATGCGGATGAGTACCTATGCGACCAGACTCTCAGTCGCATGACTCCCTATGCGACTGGACCCCCAGTCGTGCGACTGAACCTTAATCGTGCGACTGAACCCCAATCGCCCTCTAGTCGGCCGTATGGCCTCCAGTCGGTCGCCTAGCCCTAACTGATGCAGAATGCAGTTCATCCCAAACCCAATTTGTCATTTTTGACCTCCAAGCTCATCCAAACCCATTCTAAGCCCAAATCAACCATCCTAAACCTTAGGAATGCATACTACAACACCATTCAAGCACACACAAGCCTGAAAACATACCCAAAACGCATCACACGCAAACACACCCAAATGGGTCAAACACACACACATACAAAAACGGGTTTACTATGTGCTCCAGCCCCAAATCAGTTGAAAACGAGTAAAATAGTGGTCCTAGAACTCACACAAACTACAAGAAGAAGAAGAGCTTCGTATTGACTCGCTACCCGACGATTTTCATGCTCGGATCCACCCGAACCACCCTTTTTCTCTCTTTTCTCTCTTCTTTCTCTCTTCTTTCTCTTTTTGCTGAATTTTCACAAGAGTGGGGAGGATGTGGCTACCCTCCCCTGCCGTCCCCCTCTTAATCCCCCATCTTTATGAATTTTCTCCCGTTTTGGCAAGTTTGGTCCCCCGACTTTGGACTTTATTTCTTTTTTCTTCTTTCGTCGGCTTCAAAGAAAATATTCGGGTGTTATAAGTCCACCCCCCTTATATAGGTTTTGTCCCCGAAACCTATTAATCCTCGAACAAACGTGGATAATGCTGTCTCATTTCTTCTTCGGTCTCCCACATTGACTCGGATCCCTTCCTGTGCTTCCATTGTACACGCACAAGAGAAACCACTTTATTCCTTAACCTCTTCTCTTCACGATCGATGATTGCCACTGGTTGCTCCACATAATTGAGCCGTTCGTCTACTTCGATATCCTCCAGTGGAACAATCATATCTTCATCTAGAAAACACTTCCTTAGATGAGATACGTGGAATGTCGGGTGAATTCCACTTAACTCATCTGGTAACTCCAATCTATAGGCCACCTCTCCTACTCGAGCAATGATTCGGAAAGGGCCTATGTATCTCGGGCTCAACATGCCCCGCTTTCTGAAACGAATAATACCCTTCCAAGGTGAGACCTTAAACATAACCCGGTCACCCACCTGGAACTCAATCAGTCTGTGTCGTTTATCAGCATACGACTTCTGTCTATCTTTGGCTGCCTTCATGAAGGCCTTGATCCTTTCCAGCTTCTCAGTCGTAGCCTCAATCACTTCGACGCTCCCTAACTCTTTATGACCAATATCACCCCAACAAACGGGTGTTCTGCATCTCCTACCGTATAGTATCTCATAAGGTGGCATACCAATGCTGGCATGATAGCTTTCGTTTTATGATAATTCAGTTAACGGTAAGTGGTCATCCCAACTTCCCCCAAAATTAATCACACATGCCCAAAGCATGTCCTCCAATGTCTGAATGGTCCTTTCTGTCACACCCCCGCTGGTAGCGGAAACACGGGGATGCGAGCTAGACGGGATCGTCATAACACATGGTATACGATAGAGTAGCAATATAAATATGATGACAAGCGTGTCATGACGACACCCGAACACAAATGGAGACTTGTGTCGTGTATAGTCAATGTTCACGACAGCATAACCATAAGCACAACATAAATGATCACATAAGCATTAAGGATAACTTGTAATGTAAATTCCCACAACCCGGGAACAAGTACTCAAAAGATCATGTTTAACTAATACAAGATTAATGTTTACAAAAATGTATCCTAGGGTCTCCTCTAAAAGGCAGCACTCCTAGGTCTTCAATTATCTTGATCACCTGAAAAGAGATGCTCAAAATGGTCAACATAATTGTTGGTGAGCTTCGCAGGTTTTAAGTAATAAAAGATGTTAAGATGAAAGCAGTAAGTAAGTTTAATAAGAGCTACCGCAACTACACTTATGTATAAGCGGTTTTACCAGTTATAAATAGCTACAGCCAAACCTATTCATCGGTTCCACATAGGAATTGATGGCTGTAAAGAAGCATTCCTAAAGCATAAATAGTTTAATATGACGTAGCAAGATCCACAAAGCGCATACGTATAGTTTACAACCAAACCAATCCTTAGGTCCCATTACCGGGATTAGTGGTTGTATTGAAAGATTTTCCATAGTATAATAAGTTTAACATGACGTAGCAAGATCCACACAGCGCATACGTTTAGGTTACAACCAAACCAAACTTTAGGTCCCATTACCGGGATTAATGGTTGTAATGGATGATCGGCTTAGAAGAACCACACAGAAGAACCACACAGCCGAGAGCATCCAAGGTCAATAGCATTCACAAGCAACATCATACAACACATAGCATCAAAGTAATAGTGCATAGTAAGGTAAAGCCACCAAGTAACATACAAGGTAGCAACATAGCATAGAATCAAGAGTCATAATAGCATCATTCAACAAGATAAGCAAGATAAGTTAACCATAAGTGTTGCCGCAGACTTCCACTAGGGAAGATGCTTGAAAATGTGTTAAGTAAGCGAGCATTCTTTTCCCCCAACTTTGAAAATGTTTAAAAGTATTATAAACGTAAAAAGGGGCCATGGAACTCACTGAATTGATGATAAGCACGAATGATGAAAGATTCCAAAGGCAAGATGCTATGAACGGTCAATCACCTATTGACAGTTACTGACAAGCATTAATAATGAGCATAAAGCATAAGATGATGTCAATAGGTTCGGCCAGTTTCGGTTCGGTCGTGGGTAGCACACACACAAGCAGGCATACGCATATCAGACTAGTTTATTTTAAATGGAAATAGTATGTGCCTGTTGATAGCGTTGACTTTAATCTTTGTGGTCAAGCTATGACACTTTATTAATGTTACCTTATCATCGTAAGATCTCCGAAAAGGGGATTCACACACACACACGCATCATCAGTCACACAACATGACTGGACGCACGACTCGACCCTCCATTTGCACGAATGGACCTTCAGTCGTACGAATCAGCTTCATTCGTACGATTGAACCTTCATTCATGCGACTAAGCATTCAGTCGTACCATGCAAGAACCCATCGCACGACTCAACCTCCATACCCACGATTGAATGTCATTCGCACGAATCAGCTTCATTCGTGCGATTGAACATTCATTCGTGCGACTGGCCTTTCAGTCGTGCGACTCACCCACAATCGCATGCACATTCACTCGCATGGACTCAATCGCACACACATTCAATTGCACACACCCAGGCACATGACTCAGTCGTACGACTCACCCCAGTCGCACCACTCAGTCGCACGATAGACTCAAACGCATGGACTCAGTCGCACGACTCACTCAGTCGCACGGCTTAGTCGCCTGAAAGGCCCAGTCGCCCTGTACAGCAGGTCGCGACTACCGAGGCACCGAGCAGCGCCCAGCTACTCCGGACACGGGTTTCACACATCAAGAACCTCCAGAATACCTATTCTAACATGTCTAAACAAGAAGCACACTCAGAAACACAACACACAAGCCCACAGGACCTCATGTGCTCGGATGAACCCCAGCACCCGAAACCCTAGAAAACACAGCAGTGAAATCGAGAAATAAACTGGACAATCAAGTTGTCTACCTGCAAGGATGGAGTAGTCTAGGTTATAGGTGACTTCTAGACGATGAAAACGTGACCAAATGGAGCGTTTTTTGTGCTAAAGTGAAGAAGGTAAGTGGTGAAGAGGAAAGGGATGGAGAAGTGAAGAAGATGAATAAATGGCTGGGAAAGGGGGTTTTTATACCCATCCCAAATTTGCAAAAAGTCACTTTTAGTCCATGCAATTTGCCCCCGAGTTCCTAAATTTTGTTTCGGTTGAAAACATTATTAGTTAGTCTTGTTCTATAAATGATAAAATGTAGTTAATGACATTCATAATTTAGAAATGGTTTTATTTGTGACATTATGTTCATATAAAAAACGGTGCATTTAATGATAACGGGGGCAATCTTAGAAAACGCTTTAGGTTGATGATAATTCAAGCAACGATAGCACACACATAAAGATGACCAAGCAAGCAAATATGATATTAACATAGATGGGTTACAGAGATGAGGAATAACTGATAGCAAAAGTTAATCGAACACGTTAAATGACGGACCTTCGGTGACGGATGTCACATTATCCCCCAGTTGAGGGAATTTCGTCTCGAAATTCAACTGGTGCTAGGTCCAAGGGTTTCATCCTCGAATAGATGTGGATATTTAAGCCTCATCTGATCTTAATGTTCCCATGTAAACTCTGGCCCTCGTTTAGAAATCCATCTCACTCGAACAATAGGTATCTTGCTACGTCTCAACCTCTTGACCTTTCGGTCCATGACCTCAATAGGTTCCTCCACAAAATGAAGGCTTTTATCAATCTTGATATCCTCAATAGGTACGTGAAGTGATTTGTCAGCTAAACACTTCTTGAGGTTTGATACATGGAATGTATCATGTACACTGTTAAGCTCTTGTGGCAACCTTAATCGGTACGCCACCGGACCGATTCTTTCTGTGATCTCGAATGGTCCAACATATCTTGGGGCTAACTTCCCTTTCTTTCCAAACCGAATAATCCCTTTCCATGGAGAGACCTTAAGCAACACTCGATCCCCAACGTTAAACTCTAGCGGCTTCCGACGGTTGTCGGCATAGCTCTTTTGGCGGTCTCTAGCAGCTTTAAGTCTGTCTTTGATTTGGAAGATCTTATCGGTTGTTTCTTGAATGATTCCGGGACCTGTTAATTGACTTTCACCAATCTCGGCCCAACATATCGGTGATCTACATTTCCAGCCATACAACGCTTCAAATGGTGCACACCCAATACTAGTATGGTAACTGTTATTGTAGGAAAACTCGATTAACGGTAGATGAGTATCCCAACTGCCACCAAAATCAATGACACATGCCCTTAGCATGTCCTCAAGCGTCTGTATTGTTCGATCACTTTGGCTGTCTGTCTTGGGGTGATAGGCTGTACTCATGTCTAATCGAGTGCCCATCGCTTTCTGTAACGTCTGCCAAAATCGTGAAGTGAATCGACTGTCTCGGTCGGATATGATTGACACCGGCACCCCGTACCGTGTCACGACCTCTTTGATGTACAACCTTGCCAGCTTATCCATTTTATAGTCTTCTCGGATAGGCAAAAAGTGGGTGGATTTTGTCATTCGATCCACCATGACCCATATCGAGTCGTGTCCGCTTGACGTTCTCGGGAGTTTGGTAATAAAATCCAAAGTTATGTTCTCCCATTTCCACTTGGGAATTTCAGGTTGTTGAAACAATCCTGATGGTTTTTGGTGTTCAGCCTTGACCTTTGAACATGTCAAGCATTTGCTCACATATATAGCAATATCTTTCTCCATACCTGGCCACCAGTACAGCTCCTTCAGATCGTGATACATCTTGTCTGCACCAGGATGAACAGAGTATCGAGTCTTGTGTGCTTCATCCAAGACTAGTGTACGTACACCTCCCATCTGGGGACCCATACACGATCCACGAAGTAATGTACGCCGTCCTCCTTGCCACTCATTTGTTTATCCAACCCTCGGAATTCTTCTCCCGCAAGGTTTTCTTCTTTCAATGCCTCATTTTGTGCAATTTGAATCTGAGCCTTTAGATTAGTTTGAATAGTCAAACCTAGCGCTCGAGTACGTAATGGTTTCACGCGTTCTTTGCGGCTTAAAGCATCAGCCACCATGTTAGCTTTCCCGGGGTGATACCGGATTTCACAATCGTAGTCACTAAGTAACTCTACCCAGCGTCGCTGTCGCATGTTAAGTTCCTTCTGATCAAGAATATGTTGAAGGCTCTTATTGCAGGATCGGATTTGTAGGTGGTTTTTCTCTCAACTCACTGTGAATCAACACTCAGCAAGCAGTCTTATGAAGAGTTGATCACAATATATCAAGTAACAAGCAGAAAGAAAATTTAACACAGCAAGTAAATTTTCAAGGTACTTTTATATATTGCTTCTCAACTCAAAGGATTACAAGACGCTTGGACTCAAATCGCTTATCTAAAGAGTTACAGGGAGAAGATATATATAATACTACCTACAGCCGGATATACTTTGATACCAGCTGGACACCTCTAACCTTACATCTATACTACAAGACTCTAGGTGAGGTCTTTCAGACATTTTGCCTGAAAGTTGGTAGTCAGGGCATGTCCCTGACTTACCTTTTGTCACCAACTAAAGTTGGTAACATGTACTATCATAAAAAGGTGAACAGTAGAATAAAGTATGGTCAACAACATGGCTCTTTAGGAAGATGCCATGCTGTATCAGAGGTCTGCAGCGGACTTTCAGGGACCATACTTTTATCTGCTGGACATAGCAATGTCTTTCGAAGGATAAAGTACTTTGGAAGAATAACTTCTTCCGAAGCCACTTATACTTCGGAAGACTGCTTCTTCCGAGGCTTGGAGTCTTCTTTGTCTTCGGAAGCAGACTTTGTCTTCAGCTCTTTCATCAGACTTTGTCTTCAGAAGCTCAGACTTTGTCTTCAGCTCTTTCATAAGACTTTGTCTTCGGAAGCTCTTTCAGACTTTGTCTTCAGAAGCTCTTTCAGACTTTGTCTTCGGAAGCTCTTTCAGACTTTGTCTTCGGAAGCTGTTCTTCAGACTCTCGGAAGATCTCTTCTCAGCTTCAGAAGCCTTTGAATGTAGTACCAAAAATTGACTATGAAGTGATTTTGGTTGCACCAGCCTTATCATGATCCAACAAACTCCCCTAGGCTGATGCTACCAAAACTTCACTTCTCTCTTCTTCTCAAAGCTCTCAGCACCAAGGAAAGCAGGTGTTTATCAGTGTCTTCATTCTTTCCTGTTGTGGTGCTGAGAATCTTGTACAGATCCTTGGTAGACAGAACCTCTACTCTGTCACCTTGGATTATGTGTACCCTCTGTTGTGGCCCTCTGAAAAGAGTTAGTTGATGGGAAGTATAGTCATATTCCCATCGAACTATTGGTTCCAATTCAGGACCTTCCACCATCTGTAGAAAGGCTGTGCCTTTGGTGGTTGGTCTTTCCTTATCTTCCACTCCTTTCAACTTCAACTCTTCTTCAATCTTGGCTCTTCTACTTCGTTCAGCCAAGTGGAGACCACTGATATGGTTTCTGATGTGTGCAGCAGTCTCAGAGTTGGAGGGATTGGAGAATGGCTTCTCTGCAAGCTCAGCAAGGTCGAATCTGCTGAGATGCAATAGAGAAGTGGCATTAAGCCTGTTGGTTTCACCATTCTCCCTTTCCACAACAAAGTTGTGAGAAGGTTCATCGAACCTCCACTGAATTATAGCATTTCTAGGTCCAGGAGATTGACCAGAAATCCTGTCCTCTTTCCTGGTATCCAGCAGAGTCACCAGTCTCCTTCTTAGCCTCTTCTCCTCAGCATTGAGGATATCGGAGTTGAGACCAAGAAGTCTTGCAGCCTGGCCCAAAGTGTCTCTAGGCAACTCAAGAAATTGGCCTAGAGTGAGGGAGCTTGAAGAGTTATCAACATAGGTGATGTTGATAAGCTCTCCCTCACAGGAGATGCTGCTCAAAGTAGTGCAGTTGATGAGCCTCGTCTTGAACTCCTTTATTTCCTCAAAGGAGAGATGTTGAGGAGGCTGAGGGGGTGGTCTTGGTTGTTGTTGGGTAGGCTTAGGTTTAGTGGTTTTGGGTTGTGTTTTGGGTTTTAGGATGGGTAGTTTGGGTGGTTGAGGTGATGTGGTAGGCTTGGGTAGAGTTGTGGGTTGAGGGGTGAAGGTTTCATCAGTGGGTTCGGTTTTAATGGGAAAAGGGGTTGGTTCTGGTTGAGTGGCTGGGGTGAAGACCATTCCTTTCATCCTCCTATACATCTCCTTCCTTTTCCCCAAACGGATGTCAGCTTTAATTTCACTGACTATCCGCTGGAGTGTCCTTTCGGACATAGGTCCCACCTGTCTACCAGAGAAGCCATGAGCCCGGAGATATTCTTTCATCCAGGCTTTATCATCAGACTTCTTGGCGGCAGTGACCTCCTTCTCTTCGTCCCTCTTCCTCTTCACCTTCAACTTCTCCCTAGCAGCCTTCTTCCTTTCCTTCTCCATTTGATCCTGCTCTTTATTGTGGAGCAGCAGGATCGTGTCATCATCATGTGGAGACAGTTTAGGAAGACTGAAGCCTCTTGAGAGTAGGAATTTGATCCTATCCTCTCTCATCTTCAGGGCTGCCTCCCTCTGCTCTTCTTCTTCCTTCTCCAAGGCCAACCTGGCTTCCCTTCTTGTTGTTGCCTGGTTGCCTCTCCAAAGTCACCAACTCCTCTAGTGGTAGTAGGAGTATCTCCTCATTGACAGCTCCTAGACTGATGAGCTGGTCAATGAGTGCTGTTCTTCTCTTCAGGTTGATTTCTTCCTGATTGGCTGCAGCTGCCTTAGAACTAGGAGCTAGCAGCTTTTCAGTAGGAAACCTACCTTCCTTTTTGGCCTTCTTAATCCTCTCCTCCTCCTGAAGCTCTTCCGCAGTCAATTTCCTCTTTCCTTTGTCTTTAGCAGTGCTTGACTGTGGTGGTTCTTGGATGGAGGGTTGTGATTGAGAGAGAAGTTCAGCTGGTGCTTAGGTTGGAGGAATTTCAGAAGTGTCCTCCCTGCTCACCTCAGATGCTATTTCAGCAATGACATCTGTGATGGTCAGTTCCTCGGACATCTGAAATAGGCCTTCCGCAGCTTCTATTTCGGCTTCGGAAGATTTGTCTTGTTCTTCCGAGGCTTCCATATAAGCTTCGGAAGCTTCAGCTTGAGCTTCGAAAGATGAGACTGCTGCAAGTTCTGTCCCATCTGTTTTAGTTGCTGGGCCATCAGTCCCCATTTCCCCTTCGAAGCTAATCTCGGGTTCCATGAAGACCTTAGGTTGACCAACTTCCTCCACAGTGGTAGAAGGTGCAGTCAGTCTTTGAAGCTCCTCAGCCCCAAAGTATGCAAGTGTGGTGTCGGGGCTGGGCTGTTCTAGGGATGATCTCAATACAAACTTTGTGAAAAGTCTGTAGAGATCTTGAAGCATCCTTGAGTCAATCTCCAGAAAGGATTGAGATGACTCAGGTAGTGTAATGATTTGGGAAGAAATGAATTGGGTCTGTGGTTCCTCAGATGTTTGTCTCTGAACTTTCTCCCCCTTTTTGGTAGCATCATCTTGAGAGCTAGATGAGCTAGAGGAAGAAGTCATTGAGACCTGAATTGGTACATGCCTAACAGAGCTCTCCGTCTGTTTCTCAGCTAGTTTAGCCTTGAGAGAGTTAATCTCAAGTTGCTGAGTGGCAGTCCTTGATTCTAAGATCTTCACCTGTGATTCCAGGTTGGAGACCTTAGAAAGCAAGTACTTAAGTGTTAGTTGCATACTTCTCTCATCTTCATAAGAAGAATCACAGGGAGATGAGATAACATACCTAGTATGCTCACTCTCACCACCAGATGTGGCTTCTTGGCACCCTGGTTTCCTTTGCTCAGAGTCATCTCTTTCAGAGATGTCAATGGGCAAAGTTGCCGTAGACTCAGTCCTAATTATGTTACCACTGTCCTGAGAGCTCAATGAGAGACTCTGAGTAGTGGCAGCTGAGCCTACATGAGTCCCCTCCACATCAGTGGGACTCACCTCAGTAGCTGGCTTCTGATGGGGGCTAGAGACAAGGGATCCCTCTTGGCTCTGTTGATCTTTCAGTGGGTGTTGTAGATCAACTTCATGGCCATGGAGAGATGTAATCTCTTCATCAGTTCGGAGTAAAAGGTCAGTGAAAGAGAGGGTGGTTAGTCCTACTGACCCGGGACTTAGATCAATGTCTACAGGCATTGAGCCTTTGGTGGGGCTATCCCTAGAAGGCTGCACAGGGGAGTGTAGAGACTCATCCTGTGGGCTTAAGGCTTGGGGTTCGGGCTCAGGGGTTTGAGACTGAGGAGGCTCAAAACCCACATTGAGGTCAATTGTGAAGGATGGTGTGACCTCGGACTGAGTGGGAGCCCATGATTCCACTCTAGTCCTTTGGGTGTGAACAGAAGGAGCTTGTTCAATCAGAGTAGATTGAACAAGGGTTCGTTTGGGGCGTCTCTGATATGTAGCTTTGATGGGTAAAGAAGGTTTTGGTATTGTGGTGGATGTTGCTGGTGTGGGTTCATCACCTGTGGGGATAACAGGGATGTCACCAGGAGCTATGCGCTCAGTCATCTCTAGAGGTAATGGAGTGTACCGTCCAGTGAAGTTGGTGGACATCTTCTTCAGTATCTTGAAGATGGTAGGCCTCATGTGTGGAACAGGAAGAGCAGTTGCGCAGACAAGCTTGCTTGGTTCCATCTCACAGTTGATTATGTGTTGAAGAAATCGGGGATACATAAAGAATGTATCCCTGCTCAGATTGGTGATTAGGTTGTTCAACACAAATCGTGAGTAGTTGAATCTGAGGCTTCTCACCAACCCATGAACTAGGCATCCTAGTTCATATGGGATTTGATCCCAACCCCCTGATTTGTTGGAGAGGCAATGTAGGACAATGTGCAGTAGGAACTTCCAATGGTAAGAGAAGTTGAACTTGTATACTGTAGACCTGCTGACATCGCCTCCATATCCCATGAGGATATAGGTGCCTTCCACGTCTTCCTTGGGGAACTCAGTAGGAGCCCCATCATCGTGAAGCTCGAGATGCTCCCTAATGAGCTGTTCATTGATGACCAACTCTTGGTCACAAACTCGGGTTCTCAGGACTCGAACCCCATTCAGTACTGCAGTTTCACCGTTGCTCCAAAATTCTGACATATGGTTGGAGTATACGGTGGGGTTAACTGTTAGTGCAGTGAGGTAGGTGGATTCGGTGAGAAAGGTGATGATTTGGGTGAAGTCGGCATCCCTTGACGAGTCAAGTAACGCGACTTGGTTGTGCTGAGGGTTTAGCGCCATTGGAGAAAAGGTAAGCTTGAAATTTTGGGTGAAATTGAGGGTTTGACAGTGAAGGGAACAGTTAGGGCTGTAAAGTGGTAAAAGAAGATGAAATTGATAAGTCTAGATTATTTAAAAGGGGTGAATAGTGGTAGTGGTGGTAATAGGGTAACTGTTTTGGGGTTACTGTGGGTGGTATGGTGGTTTACGGCGGAGAAATGATAGTGGCGGCAAGGATAATTTTAAATAATCTGACCATCATCAACAAAATCTTTACTTTTTACAGAGTGGGGCCCAAAAGATATCCGTTACATATAAAAACCTTTACTTCCGAGGGTAAAACATTTCCGAAGGTAACTTTCTTCCGAAGGCAATTTCTCTTCCGAACCATGATATTGCTTCCGAAGGTAAAATTGTCCTTTGAAGGCACTTTATCTTCCGAAGGTAAAGTTGTCTTTCAGAATGGAGAGTTGTATAAGTTTTGGAAGTAGATCTGATGTAAGATCAATCGCTTCTTCCGAGACCAAAAACTCTTCCGAGAAGAAAATTTCCATTGAGGAATTTGGCTTCGGAAGATATTCAAGAATATCTTCCGAGAGTTAATTCCTCTTCGGAAAGAATTTACCCTTGGAATAATTTAAAGATCTTTTGTAACTGGGCTTAAATTGTATTGACACAAGACTTTACATATTAAAAAGGTTTTCAAAAGAGGTAGTTATTCAAAGTTTATCATCCCAATTGCTGATATGAGATACTTAAATCTTTGTTCATCAAATACCTTTGTGAACAAATCAGCATATTGTTCATTTGAGTCAACTTTGATTAACTTTATCAGCTGTTTCTCATGAATATCTCTAATGAAATGATACCTGATATCAATATGCTTTGTCTTGGAGTGCTTCACCGGATTCTCAGTAATGGAGATAGCACTGTTGTTGTCAATATGGATAGGAGTAGTCATGAAGTTGAATCCATAGTCTAGCATCTGATTTTGAATCCATAGCAGTTGAGCACAGCAGCTAGCAGCAGCAATGTATTCAGCCTCAGCAGTTGATGTAGAGACACAGGATTGTTTCTTGCATTGCCATGAGATAATCCTTCCACCAAGAAATTGACATCCTCCTGATGTTGATTTCTTGTCAATGTTGCAGCCACCATAGTCACTGTCAGAGTATCCATAGAGATTGAAATCACTATTTCTTGGATACCAGAGTCCTAGTTTAGGTGCTCCTTTGAGGTATCTGAGGATTCTCTTCGCAGCAGCTAGGTGAGACACCTTTGGAGCAGCCTGATATCTTGCACAAATGCATGTGGCAAACATGATATCTGGTCTACTTATAGTGAGATACATCAGAGAACCAATAATTGCTCTATACTGATGTTGATCAGTATCCTCCCCTCAAGGTCAGGGCAAAGATTATGGTTTCTGGGTATGGGTGTCTTGGCTGGTTTACAGTTCTTCATTTCAAATCTTTCTAAGATGTCTGAGACATACTTAGATTGACTTATGAAGAACCCTTCCTTCATCTGTTTCACCTGGATTCCAAGGAAAAAGTCCATTTTTCCCATGGAACTCATCTCAAACTTCTGCTTCATAATGCTTTCAAATTCCTTGCACATTTGGTCGTTTGAAGAACCAAATATGATGTCATCAACATAGACTTGTACTAGCAAAATGTCTTCTCCACTCTTTCTGAAGAAAAGAGTCTTGTCAATGGTACCTCTAGTGTATCCATTCTTCAGGAGAAACTAAGACAAGGTCTCATACCACAGCCTAGGTGCTTGGTGCAGCCCATATAGAGCTTTATCCAGTTTGCACACATAGTTGGGGTGTTGTGGGTCTTCAAATCCTGGAGGTTGACATACATAGATTTCCCTATCTATATCCCCATATAGAAAAGCACACTTGACATCAAGTTGGTAGACTGTGAAGTTCTTGGATGCAACATAAGCAAGGAAGATTCTATCTGCCTCAAGTTTGCAACAGGTGCAAAGACATCAGTATAATCAATTCCTTCCTCCTGGGTGTACCCTTGAACTACTAGTCTTACCTTGTTCTTGATAATCAAGCCTCTATCATCTTTCTTGTTCCTGAATACCCATTTTGTGCCTATGGGTACTTGACCAGATGGTAGTGGGCATAGATTCCAGACCTTTTGTCTTCTGAATTGAAGCAGCTCCTCCTGCATCGATTCAACCCAACTACTATCCTTTAAGGCATCTTCTACCTTCTTTGGTTCCATCTGAGACATGAAGCATGAGTACAAGCAGACATTCCCATGATGAGTTTGTCCTCTTGTTCTCACACCCTCAGAGACATTCCCTATGATGTTCTCAGCTGGATGAGTGTTGTGAATCCTAAGACGAGGAATCACTTCTAGTTGCAAAGATAAGTCTAGGTTAGACATATTCTGATCAGGAACTGGATCACTCTGTCCAACTGCTGTTTCAGAGTCATTCAATGAGGACTGATTGAATGATTGAGAAACATCATCAATGGTTGGTTGTGAAGTAGTATTAACAGTTGCCTGTTCCTTCAGAATACCACTTCCCTCAACCTGGTGTTGTAGTAGATCACCTGAGGAACTTTGAGGTTGATCAAGTGATTCACTTGTTGAAGCTTCACTATTTCTGGAGATAGTTACACTGTCAGATCTGTGAATAGTTGAAGCTTGTTGTCCTTCAGCTCTTGGAGAATTTGGAATAGGTCTGGGAAGCTCATATAGTTGACCTGCATCAGCATCAGCATCACTTTGAGCACCTGTTCCAGCTGAACCATTCTCACAAGATGGTTTAGAATAGTTTGGAAACAATTCTAAATCAAAGATATACTCAGGTCCATTCCCCCTAACACAAGGAGTGTGCTCATTAACAACTATGTTGGATGACTCCTCAAATTGTTGATTCTTGATATTGTATACTCTATAAGCTTTGGAGCTAGAAGAGTATCCAATAAAGATAGCATCATCCGACTTCTCAGCAAACTTTGCCAAGTTGTCCTTTGTGTTAAGTATGGTACACCTGCAGCCAAAGGACCTTAGAAAGCCAATGAACGGTGGCCTCTTGTTCCATAACTCATAAGGAGTTTTTCCATGGGGCTTCACTACAAGAACCATGTTCTGCACATAGCATGCAGTGCTGACTGCCTCTGCCTAGAATGTTAGAGGCAGCTTTGAATCAGCTAACATGGTCCGAGCAGCCTCAATAAGTGTCCTATTCCTCCTCTCAGCAACACCGTTTTGTTGAGGAGTTCTGGGAGCACTATATTGTCTGGCAATCGCTTTTGAGTCACAGAATGAGTCAAGAACGAAGTTCTTAAACTCAGTCCCTTGATCACTTCTAATGATCTTAACCTTGTGATCAATTTGATTTTCTATTTTAAGAACAAAAGATTTTAAAGTTTCAGCAGTTTCATCTTTACTTCTTAAAAAGAATACCCATGTAAATCTTGTAAAATCATCAACGATCACAAGGCAGTATGATTTCCTTCCAATGCTCATTATACTTGTGGGACCAAAGAGATCCATGTGCAATAAGTGTAATGGAGTAGTGATAGAGTTAACACATTTGGATTTATGAGATGATCTGTGTTGTTTCCTTTTCAGGCATGCAACACAGTTATCTTTGCAGAAAAATTCCTTTTTAGGCAAACCATGTACCAAGTTATTTTTAGCCAATTTATTCATTGTTTTAAAATTCACATGACACATGCGTTTATGCCATAGTGTTGACTCATCACTATCAGCTTTGGAAAGAAAGCATGATACTTCACCCATAGGAGAAGCATTGTTCATATCCAGCTTGTACATATCCCCTTTCCTGGGAGATCTGAGAAGCACCAATTCTGGAGGAATTGTCATCCCTAGTCTGAGGATAATGCACTCATGTTCTGTGAAAAGCATCTGATGCTTCTGGTCACAGAATTGAGAAACACTTAACAGATTGTGTTCAAGCTGTTTGACAAAGTGAACTTTGTCAATGTTTATTCTGCCATTGGATATACTTCCTCTGCCAGAAATATATCCTCCAGCCTCACCTCCGAATTGGACAGGCCCTCCATCAAAGTTATGGAATTGTTGAAGGAGAGATCTGTTCCCTGTCATGTGCCTGGAGCATCCACTGTCTACAATCCAGATATTGTTGTTCTTGTCAAATGGATGTCCCTGCACACAAGATGAGATGGTTAGTTTTGTTTGGAAGCCCAAGCCTTGCAGGTCTTGGGCTCTTCCAAAGATAGTGACATAATTGAACCAAAAGATATGCAATGGGGTTCAATAGAAGTCATTGTTGAAGAAGAGGTTTGGGCTTCAGCATCTTCCTTGATCTTCCAATCCATCCTTTGGTTGATCTTTGAGGATGAGCTTGTTGAAGCTTTTGCAGCATGGTCTTCTTCCGAAGCTTCTCTCTTTTCGGAAGAAGCCTTCACCACCTTTTCTTCTGAAGTAGTCTTCTTCTGAGATGATTTCAAGGGAGCCTTCTTGTTCTTCCGAACTTTAGAAGGTTTGGCTTCCGAAGCCATTTTCCCTTCGGAAGAAGCAGTTTCTTCCGAAAGCAACTTGGCTTCCGAGACCAACTTTCCCTTTTTCATCATTTGGACCTTTTGAAGTGGTCCAACTGAGAAACCTTCTCTGACTCCTTCTTGTCTAATATTATTTGCATAATGTGTGTTTGCTGGATTGTAGTAACAATCTTTAGCCATGTGGTTGTGCAGACCACACATTATGCATGCAATGTTAGTCTTCTGGGAACTTGCAGGTTGCTGTTTCTTGGGTTTCTTCTCGTCATCAGCAACTTTCCCTTTCAACTTCTGATCCTTCAGTAGGACAGGAGTGCTGGTACTACACTCCTTTCCTGAATCAGGAGTACCTACCACTTGAAATCCGGCAGAAATGAAGACACCCTTTTGCTTAGGGTCAAACTTAAGCTTGGACTGCAACCTTCTTGGCAGTCCTTCTAGCAGCTTTAGCTCTGCTTCTTCTTGCCTTGGTGGTCAGGATTTGATCATCACAGGTGGAGATGGGTGTATCCTCCTGTTTCTCCCCTGTGGAGGCCACTATTTTCACTTCATCCTCTAGTTCCAATGGAGAAGGGTCAGCAGTTGGAACCTCTTGCTCTTCAGTACCACATCTAGGTAGTCTAATAGACTTATAAGAGTGTGGTGGAGCTATTTCACTGGTTCCCAACCTTTCTTTGTTTTGATAAAACATTTTGGAATGAGAGGTTGATGCAAGAATAGTTTGGAAGCTTTGCTCAGCAATAGCTTGCTTCCTGGCCTGAGCCTTAGCTGTGACTAACTGGGCTTGAACTTCAGAAAGTTTGGAGATCAGATCTTTGATTTGAGTCTTATAGTTAGTCTTTTCATGTTTTAAAAGAGACACAGTTTTCTCTAACTCATCAATTTTCCTTTGATAGTCAGATTCAGCTCTTTTAAAGTCAGATTTTAGCACATTTAAAGACTCAACCTCAGATCTGATTTCTAAAATGTAATCCTTATAAAGTTTAACTTTAGCAATACAGGAAGCAGTACAAAGATGTTCATATACCTGATCATCATCTGTTCCGGCCATGAGTGCTTGAGCGGGAGTCACATCCTGTACCATGAAGCTCCAGTCAACTTCTTGAGCAACAGCAGCTGTTTCAGTTGACTTTTCTTCATGCTTTGGAGCAGTGGGATGTGTGGAGGCCTATGGGGTTCCCGGGTTGTTCTTGGGAGCCTTGCATTCCCTAGCAAAGTGACCAAGTTGGTTGCAGTTGTAACACCTTGCTTTGCTCTTATCAAACCCAAACTTGCTGTTGACTGGGTTTTGAAGGAATTGCCTTCCAGTTCTCTTGAAGAACTTCTTCGCTCTGTAAGTTAAAAGAGCCATCTGCTGGACAATATCCATATACTCCACATCATCTGGACTGAAGCACTCAAGATCATCAAAGCAGTATTGAAAATCACCAGAGTGTCCACTTCCAGAGACAAAGGCACAACTATCCTGAGAAGAATTGTGTTGAACCTTTTGAGACTTTGGTGTCTCAGGTAGAGTAATGTAAGGTCCACTGTGTGAGTTGTCAGGGTAACATAGCAACTGATGTTGTGGTTCTATGGTTTCCCTTTCAACCACATGAAGGGCTGAACTCTGTTGGTTATTGGAGTGACCAGAGGAGTTCTGCATGTTTATCTCCATCTGGAATGCACTTAGGATACCGTACAACTCTGTCAGAGTAAGAGTCTTAAGGTCCGAAGTTCTCTTGATTACAACACAGTAGTGTATCCATAGTTTAGGAAGTGAAGACATGAACTTCCTAACTATGTCTCTGTTCTTAAGAGCAACTCCAATATCCTCCAGAGTATCTACTAGCTCAACATACCTGAAGTATTGTTGAGTCAAGGTCTCACCGGCCTTGAAAGTAAAGTTCTCAAACTGCTGCTTCAAGAGATCCTTCTTGTTCTCTTGGGTTTCCTTGGATCCTTCATACATCAGCTTTAGTGCTTCCCATAGATCTTTGGCAGTTTTGCACTTCTTGAAGCGTCTGTAGACGGAATTGGGAAGAGCAGTTTGGAGAGAAGTCGTAGCCCTTTGATCCAGCTCTATTCTCTTCCTGTCTTCTTCTGAGTAATCACCAACATCTTTTGGAATGATGCGATTACCAGTGGCAGAAGTGGTGCTTGGTATGAAAGGACCATTCACAATGGAGTCCCACATCCTTGAATCTTGACACTTGATGAAGCCTTCCATTCGGATGCACCATGTGTCAAAGTCTTAAGGGGTGATCAGTGGGGACTTGGTCATGGTACCGGTTTCCATATCAGCCTTGGAGAGAGCGGCCATTTGAGTGAGTGGATTATGGTGAGGAGTGAAAAACAGGTTGATTAGGATGGTAAGATCTCACAATCAAGAGCCTGGAGCTCTGATACCAATTGCAGGATCGGATTTGTAGGTGGTTTTTCTCTCAACTCACTGTGAATCAACACTCAACAAGCAGTCTTATGAAGAGTTGATCACAATATATCAAGTAACAAGCAGAAAGAAAATTTAACACAACAAGTAAATTTTCAAGGTACTTTTATATATTGCTTCTCAACTCAAAGGATTACAAGACGCTTGGACTCAAATCGCTTATCTAAAGAGTTACAGGGAGAAGATATATAATACTACCTACAGCCGGATATACTTTGATACCAGCTGGACACCTCTAACCTTACATCTATACTACAAGACTCTAAGTGAGGTCTTTCAGACATTTTGCCTGAAAGTTGGTAGTCAGGACATGTCCCTGACTTACCTTTTGTCACCAACTAAAGTTGGTAACATGTACTATCATAAAAAGGTGAACAGTAGAATAAAGTATGGTCAACAACATGGCTCTTTAGGAAGATGCCATGCTGTATCAGAGGTCTGCAGCGGACTGTCAGGGACCATACTTTTATCTGCTGGACATAGAAATGTCTTCCGAAGTATAAAGTACTTTGGAAGAATAACTTCTTCCGAAGCCACTTATACTTCGGAAGACTGCTTCTTCCGAGGCTTGGAGTCTTCTTTGTCTTCGGAAGCAGACTTTGTCTTCAGCTCTTTCATCAGACTTTGTCTTCGGAAGCTCAGACTTTGTCTTCAGCTCTTTCATAAGACTTTGTCTTCGGAAGCTCAGACTTTGTCTTCGGAAGCTCTTTCAGACTTTGTCTTCAGAAGCTCTTTCAGGCTTTGTCTTCGGAAGCTCTTTCAGACTTTGTCTTCGGAAGCTGTTCTTCAGACTCTCGGAAGATCTCTTCTCAGCTTCGGAAGCCTTTGAATGTAGTACCAAAAATTGACTATGAAGTGATTTTGGTTGCACCAGCCTTATCATGATCCAACAAACTCCCCCTAGGCTGATGCTACCAAAACTTCACTTCTCTCTTCTTCTCAAAGCTCTCAGCACCAAGGAAAGCAGGTGTTTATCAGTGTCTTCATTCTTTCCTGCTGTGGTGCTGAGAATCTTGTACAGATCCTTGGTAGACAGAACCTCTACTCTGTCACCTTGGATTATGTGTACCCTCTGTTGTGGCCCTCTGAAAAGTGTTAGTTGATGGGAAGTATAGTCATATTCCCATCGAACTATTGGTTCCAGTTCAGGACCTTCCACCATCTGGCGAAAAGTTTCTCTTCCCGTAACAGTTCTAGAATTGCTCGAAGGTGTTTTTCGTGATCCTCTTTCGAACGGGAGTAGATGAGTATGTCGTCTATGAATACGATCACGAACTTATCAAGATAAGGCTTGCACACCCGATTAATCAAATCCATAAAGACAGCTGATGCGTTGGTCAATCCGAACAGCATGACTAAGAACTCATAGTGCCCGTAACGAGTTCTAAATGCTGTTTTTGGAATATCGTCCTCGAATACTCTTAGCTGATGATATCCAGATCGAAGGTTGATCTTATAGAAATACGAGGCTCCTTGCAACTGATCAAACAGGTCGTCGATTCTAGGGAGAGGATACCGATTCTTCACGGTCAGTTTGTTCAATTCCCTGTAGTCGATACACATACGAAACGACCCATCCTTCTTTTTGACAAATAACACCGGTGCTCCCCATGGTGAATGACTCGGTCAAATAAAACCTTTCTCCAGTAGTTCCTGTAGTTGGCTGGACAGCTCTTGCATCTCGGAGGGTGCTAGTCGATACGATGTCTTTGCTATCAGTGTAGCTCCAGGAACCAGCTCTATATGGAATTGCACCTGTCGTGGAGGAGGCAATCCAGACAAATCATCAGGGAACACCTTCGGGTAATCCCGTACAATCGGGATGTCTGCCAATTTAGTCTCTTCTTCCTTCTTTTCTACCACGTGAGCCAGAAAAGTGTAACACTGCTTCTGTAGACCTTAGCGTGCTTTCATGCAGGAGATAAGCTTCAAGTTCTTTCCCGGTAGCTCCCCTTGTATTCTGAGTACTTTTCCGTCTGACATGGGAATCCGCACTACTTTATCTCGGCAAACAATCTCGGCTCCATGCTTCGACAACCAATCCATTCCCACTATTACGTCAAAGCTCCCCAACTCAAAAGGTATCAAATCTATGTTGAAGACCTGGTCTTCCAATATTAGGGTGCAGTCCTTAATAATTTCCTCTGCCTGTTCAACCCTACCATTTTGTATTTCTACGGAGTAACTAGTTTCTAGTCTACTGGCACTCAAATCAAGCATTTGCACAAACTCAGATGATATAAAACTATTGTCTGCCCCAGTATCAAACAGTACAGATGTGAAGTGGTTATTGAGTAAGTGCGTACCCGTGACAACGTTCGGATCCTGACGGGCATCATTAGCTCCAATGACGAAGGCACGACCCCGTGCAGCATTACCTTGATTTCCTTGGCCTTGAGCACCTGCTATGGACATTATCTGCTGCTGGTTGTTTCCTTGCTGACCCGGTGCCCTATTCAGTCGGGGGCACATATTTCTGAAGTGATCGAGGCCTCCACATTCATAGCAAGCTCTGGTATTCCCGGCGGGGTTAACCACATTGATGGGTGCCACTAGGTTTGGCGCTACTGTGTAGTCTCTTGCTTGATGCCCCGGGCGTCTGCAGTTCAAACACACCCTGCACGGCGCTGCTGGAGGATGATGAAGAATGCACCTGTCACACCTCGGGTGCGGCCCAGCATATTCCTTCTTCCCTTGAGTCACGGCCACAAAATTTCTGGTCGTTTTGGCTCTCTTATCAAACTTTCCGGTACCAGACCGACTTGTTTCCCTAGTCTTTTTCCTTTTCTCCGCTTCCCTGCCCAATATTCCTGTTCTTATAATCTCATCAGTGAGAGCGCCAGCTTTCAGAATTACGCTCTGGATTGTAGGAGGAGCAGCTGTAGTTACCATTGCCCGGATTTGAGGCGCGAGTCCCTAAATGTACCTTTCAATCCTCTTAAATTCTGGAGTGACTAGGTGTGGAACTAGTCTAGCCAGCTCATGGAATCGGTCAGTATAAGCTGCATGCCCAGCCCCCACCATAGCATGATTCCAAAATTCATGCTCAAGTTTCTGCATCTCGTTGAGAGGGCAGTATTCCTCGGTAATCAGGGCTTTGAACTCATCCAAGTCATTTGCATCGCAGATTCCCTTCCTCTAGCCTGAACCTGGGTGTTCCACCAGGTTAGTGCTCTGCCCTGCAGTGAGCACGTAACATACTTGATCCTTTGGCTGTCGAGGCATTCACTGATGTCAATCACTGCCTCCATCTTTTCAAGCCATCTAGTCAGGGCTATCTCCCCACCTTTCCCATCGAATTCTCGGGGTTTGCAGGCCACAAATTCCTTGTAGGAACTTCCCCGTCTAGTGTTTTCAACCCCAGTTTCATTCCCAGTTGTTCCACCAATCCTAGTGTCTTCCCCTGTTCCTTGATTATGCTCATGGTGAGTATCATCATCCCAGTGGAGATTATGATTCAGAAGAGTGTCGCTCACTTGCGTCACTATAGTAGGAATCAGTGCGGCTAGCTGCTGAGCAATCATAGCAGCTATATCAGGGTTGTCAGTTCCCTGATTATTGCTAGCTGGAGCACCACCAGTTCTTGGTGGTCTGCCTCTACCTCTGCCTTGTGAGGTCTCACCCTCGTGATTAGTGCTACGGGTGACTCTTCGAGGCGGCATTGTCTAATCATAAAAGGAGTAAACATGGAAACTTTAGTAAACATGTAAACCTTAGTCACTTGAAGATACATGTATGGTTCCACTCATCAAGTCCCAACAATCCATGCTTCAGTCCATCAGGATCATCACGTAGCCCAGTTCAAACATATTATTAGTATATCAGTTATGCTTATATATAGGGTTCCCCGCAGCGTTCCCACCACACCCTCGATATACATAGAATGATGCTTAAGCCGGTTACATGACATCCTAATTTTCCTTAGCATAATCCCAATGAATAACATAATGTATGTGTAGAGAGTATCATCACTCCTCTACATTTCTTGAAGTCCACTTTCATTCTAAGCGTTCAATCAGTTCCTTAGCTACTGAAATGCTAAGTGGAAGAATGTTTCGCGAAAGATAGAATCAATGTCATGATTGGAAATACCATGAAGGCTCTAAGTAGGACAACACTTAAGTAATAGCAAGCGTTAGTAATGTTTTGTTACCCTTAACGAGGTCTTACTATAATTATGATCCTAGCACACCCTAGGGTATAGAATAGAAAACTTGTAATACTCATGATCGTTACCTCCTGGTAAGATTAGTCAGCCTTCTCATGCAGTGCAAATTGCAATTACGTGTGCACCCGTAATGGTAATTTGCCTTGCATGGTCACACTTAGCTTCACTTACCCCAAGTTAACATCATAGTATTGTCAACACTCATCAAGCATGGTTCGTGTAATGTCCTCATGTCCATGACCATTAGTATTCCATTAGTAGTATGTGGTAACAAGTAAACTCCAAGCACATAAGCACAATATGTCTAATGATAGTTGCCTATCCTTCATACTTTCAGGATTTCAGGCATAACCATGTTAGGGTCGGATTTAGTATCCGAGATCGACACTACGCGTGATCACAGAGGTTCCCTTCTGTTTAGGTATCTCGACCTAATGATATGATGTTGTGCGCATACGAACGTAAAGTTCTAGTATAAAGGTATCCCGTGGAGAAAGACTAAGAGTAATAGTGTCTTCCTCAGGATGATCAGATAACAAGCACATATGTATAGAATCACGTATAGAGACAAAAAAATAAGTATAGAGAAACATACGTGTAATATTATATGCAAGCCAGTCCTAGCATGCATTCTACATGAAGGTTCCTAGGTTATAGTCTAGGTCAAGTGTATTGCCTAATTCTCTATAACCAGTGGCTCTGATACCAGTCTGTCACACCCCCGCTGGTAGCGGAAACACGGGTATGCGAGCTAGACGGGATCATCATAACACATGGTATACGATAGAGTAGCAATATAAATATGATGACAAGCGTGTCATGACGACACCCGCACACAAATGGAGACTTGTGTCGTGTATAGTCAGTGTTCACGACAGCATAGCCATAAGCACAACATAAATGATCACATAAGCATTAAGGATAACTTGTAATGTAAATTCCCATAACCCGGGAACAAGTATTCAAAAGATCATGTTTAAGTAATACAAGATTAATGTTTACAAAAATGTATCCTAGGGTCTCCTCTAAAAAGGCAGCACTCCTAGATCTTCAATTATCTTGATCACCTGAAAAGAGATGCTCAAAACGGTCAACATAATTGTTGGTGAGCTTCGCAGGTTTTAAGTAATAAAAGATGTTAAGATGAAAGCAGTAAGTAAGTTTAATAAGAGCTACCGCAACTACACTTATGTATAGGCGGTTTTACCAGTTATATATAGCTACAGCCAAACCTATTCATCGGTTCCACATAGGAATTGATGGCTGTAAAGAAGCATTCCCAAAGCATAAATAGTTTAATATGATGTAGCAAGATCCACAAAGCACATACGTATAGTTACAAACAAACCAAACTTTAGGTCCCATTACCGGGATTAATGGTTGTAATGGATGATCGGCTTAGTAGAACCACACAGAAGAACCACACAGAAGAACCACACAGCTGAGAGCATCCAAGGTCAATAGCATTCACAAGTAACATCATACAACACATAGCATCAAAGTAATAGCGCATAGTAATGTAAAGCCACCAAGTAACATACAAGGTAGCAACATAGCATAGAATGAAGTCATAATAGCATCATTTAACAAGATAAGCAAGATAAGTTAACCATAAGTGTTGCCGCAGACTTCCACTAAGGAAGATGCTTGAAAATGTGTTAAGTAAGCGAGCATTCTTTTCCCCTAAGTTTGAAAATATTTAAAAGTATTATAAACGTAAAAAGAGGGCCACGAAACTCACTGAATCGATGATAAGCACGAATGATGAAAGATTCCAAAGGCAAGATGCTATGAACGGTCAATCACCTATTGACAGTTACTGACAAGCATTAATAATGAGCATAAAGCATAAGATGATGTCAATAGGTTTGGGCAGTTTCGGTTTGGTCGTGAGTAGCACACACATAAGCAGGCATACGCATATCAGACTAGGTTATTTTAAATGGAAATAGTATGTGCCTGTTGATAGCGTTGACTTTAATCTTTGTGGTCAAGCTATGACACTTTATTAATGTTACCTATCGTCGTAAGATCTCCGAAAAGGGGATTCACACACACACACGCATCATCAGTCACACAACAGGACCGGACACACGACTCAACCCTCCATTCGCACGAATGGACCTTCAGTCATACGAATCAGCTTCATTCGTACGATTGAACCTTCATTCATGCGACTAAGCATTCAGTCGTACCATGCAAGACCCAATCGCACGACTCAACCTCCATACACACGATTGAACGATCATTCGTACGAATCAGCTTTATTCGTGCGATTGAACATTCATTCGTGCGACTCGCCTTTTAGTCGTGCGACTCACCCACAATCGCACACACATTCACTCGCATGGACTCAATCGCATACACATTCAATCGCACACACCCAGGCACATGAATCAGTCGTACGACTCACCCCGGTCGCACCACTCAGTCGCACAATAGACTCAAAAGCACGGACTCAGTCGCACGACTCACTCAGTCGCACGGCTCAGTCGCCTGAAAGGCCCAGTCACCCTTTACAGCAGGTCGCGACTGCTGAGGCACCGAGCAGCGCCCAGCTGCTCCGGACACGGGTTTCACACATCAACAACCTCTAGAATACCTATTCTAACATGTCTAAACAAGAAGCACACTCAGAAACGCAACACACAAGCCCATACGACCTCATGTGCTCGGATGAACCCGAGCACCCGAAACCCTAGAAAACGCAGTAGTGAAATCGAGAAATAAACGGGACAATCAAGTTATCTACCTGCAAGGATGGAGTAGTCTAGGTTGTAGGTGACTTCTAAACGACGAAAACGAGACCAAATGGAGCGTTTTTCGTGCTAAAGTGAAGAAGGTAAGTGGTGAAGAGGAAAGGGATGGAGAAGTGAAGAAGATGAAGAAATGGCTGGGAAAGGGGGTTTTTATACCCATCCCAAATTTGCAAAAAGTCACTTTTAGTCCCTGCAATTTGCCCCCGAGTTCCTAAATTTTGTTTCGGTTGAAAACGTTATTAGTTAGTCTTGTTTTATAAATGATAAAATGTCGTTAATGACATTCATAATTTAGAAATGGTTTTATTTGTGACATTATGTTCATATAAAAAACGGTGCGTTTAATGATAACGGGGGCAATCTTAGAAAACGCATTAGGTTGATGATAATTCAAGCAACGATAGCACACGTATAAAGATGACCAAGCAAGCAAATATGATATCCACATAGATGGGTTACAGAGATGAGGAATGACTGATAGCAAAAGTTAATCGAACACGTTAAATGACGGACCTTCGGTGACGGATGTCACACTTTCCGACTGACCATCAGTCTGGGGATGATAAGCCGTGCTGATATGTAACCTCGTCCCCATGGCATCGTGGAGTTTCTTCCAGAATTTGGATGTAAACTGGGTGTCACGATCAGACACAATAGACACCGGTACACCATGACGAGTTACAATTTCCTTGATGAACAGATCAGCCAACCTCTCTGATGAATATGTCTCTCGGATCGATAGGAAGTGAGCACTCTTCGTCAAACGGTCAACTATCACCCATATAGCGTCATACCCTTTCGGGGTACGTGGTAGCTTCGTAATGAAATCCATAGTGATGTGCTCACACTTCCATTTCGGTATATCCAAAGGTTGAATCTTTCCATACGGCTTTTGATGCTCGGCCTTCACTTGCAAGCAAGTAAGGCACTTATTCACATACTCCACCATGTCACGCTTCATATCCGGCCATCAATAGTCTTTCTTCATGTCTTGGTACATCTTCGTAGTACCGGGATGAATAGAGTATCGAGTCTTATGAGCTTCGTCCATAATCTTCTTGTGTAGATCCCCAAAACGAGGAATCCACATCCACCTGAATCGGGTTTTAATACCAAGTGTGTTCTCACCCAATTCCGCAACCAGACCTCTCATCCTTTCAGAGTTAAGAGATCTTCCTTCAACGCCTCATCTTGAAACTCCTTGACTTTCTTCATCACATTAGAGGTCATAATCAGCTGCTATGCCTTCACCCGGATCGGCTCGGGTCTTTTCTTTCGGCTAAGGGCATCCGCCACCACGTTGGCTTTGCCCGGATGATAATGGATCTCACAGTCATAATCCTCTATGAGCTCCAACCATCGTCTCTGCCTCATGTTCAAGTCTTTCTGATCGAAGAAATACTTCAAGCTCTTATGGTCAGTGAAAATGGTGCACTTCATCCCGTAAAGATAGTGCCTCCAAATCTTTAGGGCAAAGACTACGGCTGCTAGCTCCAAGTCATGAGTAGGATAGTTAACCTCCTGAACCTTTAATTGTCGGGATGCGTAGGCTATAACTTTTCCTCTCTGCATTAACACACACCCCAACCCTGAGTAGGAAGTATCAGAATAAACCACCAGATCTTCACTTCCATCGGGTAATAACATAACAGGAGCTTGAGTCAATCTCGTCTTCAATTCATCGAACGCCTTCTCTTGAGCTACCCCATACAAACTTTACATCCTTACCACTACTAGAAAAACTGCAATAGATGACGCGCATTGCGCGTCATCTTTGGGTCAGATGACGCGCAAATGCGTGTCAAGGAAGGGGTAGTCATAAATGATAGATGACGCGCATCCGCGCGTCATCTGTTTATGACATGCAAAAGATGACACGCATTTTATGACGTGCAGAAGATGATGGGCAATGCGCGTCAAGGAAGGGCTAGTCATAAATGACTAGATGATGCGCATCCGTGTGTCATCTATGAAATTTTTATGACGTACAATAGATGACGCGCAATGCACGTCATAAAATTAGTTGCATTTTTTAATTTTTTTTATTTTTAATAAATTTACATGTTGTTTTCTAAAACAAATTGTCGAATAACATTAAAAGTGAAATCCATTAAATACCAACAAAGTTTACAAAAGTTAATTAACAACTACAAAGCATAAAACAAGTCCAAATTCAATTAGTACTAATACTAATACAAGTCCAATACCAATACTAACACAAGTCCAAATATATCATTTCAAGCCTACATATAAATGAAATTCGATACATAGCGCGCCCAATCTTCACGAACTTCATCCAAATCACCATCAGTGTATTCTTTTTTATCTTCTGCAACCTAAGACAAAATCAATTTCATCAAATTAAACTTGTCAGTTTTGACCCAAAAACCCCTTTATGTAAAACACTTGTAATTTACTTGACTAGTTTATATCAACTACAAGGCAACAACAATGGTAATTTACTTATAAAAAACTCATACATAGATAGTTATATTCAATAATATAAACTACAAAGCAACAAATGGTAAATATAAGGGGTACGTAGTCAATGATCAGCTTACATTGTTATTGACTAATATTTCAAGCCCTTTATCTACTATTTCTTTCATGAACTTCAACACATAATATCCACATTCAGTACTTCCTGGCTGACGTGGACACTATAAGGGGTAGTCAATGATTAGCTTAATAAAGTTAAGTAAAGATGCAAATTCAAATAAAAATTAAGTGCTCACTGTAGAATTGACCCATTTGAGTTTAGTTTGCCTCTTCTTGGTACCACTTTGTGCAGTTTATAAGCCCATTGCCCTACAAAAAGTTGATCATATCAATTAAAAAATATATATATAACATAAAGTTTTAATAACTTGTGTTACTTACGCATCAATGGTTTGTTTCAACAACAGATTGATAGTGCTGACCCGTAGAGAATCAAGATAATAGCAAGTCAATGTTTTCATGTCTAGCACGGCCAGCACCCAATGGTTTCTACATAAACCAAAAAACAATTAAGTCAAACAAATTATATAATACGTACGGTAGAAAATAATCAATTAAGTCACACCCAGGATTGTAGGGCAATAGGATGATATCATTGTCTCCTCTTGTAGACAGCCGATTTGCAATGCTTCTACTTGAATCATCAATATTTTTAGATTTCACTTTAGATTCAACTGGTGAGATCGCAGAAGGGCTCATAAAACAAATTCCATGATTTTTTTCTCCTATTATGGGATTGCTCAAACAAATACCTTTTAACATAGAAAAACAAATTGATCAAAAATAACATGCTTATTGTCTCATAGTAGATAATTCATCTGCCATGACTTCATTTTGAATGATATGTATACCCTAATGAAAACCCAAGCAAGAATTCATCTCATGATACATAGAAGAATCAAATAATAGATAAGAAAACCAGAAAAACCCAAATATCCTCTTTAAAGCTGTAACACCAAAAGTAGCATACAATTGAGTCTGTGAACAAATATGATAGCCAATAAGACAGTACAAAAATCCTTAAATGATCTTGAAACACAAGAATAGAAATTGATGATAACTAAATGTACTGTTAAGGCCAATAAAGAACATTTGAATAAATTTCATATATATAGTTGAAGGCCAAGTAACATTTTTGTTCATATTAAAATTGAAGTGAACAGACAACTACAATCAGAAGAAAGCAATGTGACTTAATCAATAAAAGAACAAACACATAAATGGAGCAACAAATGTTTCAATGAAACATTAATCTGATTCAATAAAAGCAAAATCTTGAACTATTGCAAAACCATCATTCTTGTCAAAATGCAAACCAAAAAGAAAAAAAGCAATTATAATCCTTGTAACAAACACTTGTCAAAACTCACACACTTACAGAATTCAACATCACTTCCATTTTTTCGAATGGACTTTAGAAATTTTTAGATTATAACATTGCTTAGAATGAATTTCCATGTCAAACTTGTTGTTTAACCCTGTTTACATAATGACACATTTCTAGTAAATCCTGCTAAAGATTACTGTTTGAAGAATATTAACATTTCATGTAGACCCATAAATTTAATATTCAAACATCTAAACCAGACAATTTTAAACAATAAAGGATCTCTATCCAGATTAAAAGCAGCATAAAAGAGGTCAAATGGGTCGAACATAAGTCCCCCGATGTGTATCTTATAATGCTTAATATCACGAGAATAAACTTTTTTAACATACACTTATAAGTTATCACCCGTTTACCCAAACCAGTTCCAACGACCCACATGTTTAACAATCATCAAACAATACTACAACACTGTAAGCATCACATCCCTACATGCATAAAACATAACCATCTCCTCAGACCTCAAAGTAAAATAATATCAGCCTTATTTGAACGTCTATACATGCCTAACTTATTTAGAGCACATGAATGGTATCCAACTCTCCATGTTGGACAACAGAGGTGTTTGGATTTCTGTTTTGAAACTGATTTTGCTACCTAAATTCGGTACGATAATGGATGTAATTAAAAATTAAAAAGCACACCATGATTCGTAATCAATCCATAAGAGCATTAACAGTCCTAATCATCATCGACCTGTAATTATAATGCAAAAAGCACACTAGGATTTGCTTTCAATCCAGATTAGTTTCTAATTTCATAAATAAATGATATTGAAGAAAGATCTAGATCTGTAATTGCAAAATCACAATTGTAAAACCTAGATTCAAGAAAAAACTATAACCTGTTGTTTATGAGATGCATCATCGACCTCAGGTTCCTCCTTCGCCCGGAGTCAGTCTTGCCATCGCTTGGGTTTGTGGTTTACACCACAACCACAATCATGAACGCGGTTGGGTCAAATCACCATCACCACAGCTTGAGGTGATTAAGGCTGATGGCGTAAATTAGGGCTTCCATGGTCGCTTGTGTGTGGTCGTCGCCGGTGCATGGTGGTCGTCGGTCGGTGAGGGGTAGCTTGGCCGGTGAATAGTGGTCGTCGGGTGCTTAGTGGTTGTCGGGTGCTTAGTGGTCGTGGTGGTGGAGAAAAAGTGTGAGGGAATTGAAAATTTTATATAGTTCAATTCCTTCTAACAGAAGCGGGAATTGAAAATTTAAGTAGGGCGCGTTTTAAAGGTGACGGACAAAGATGACACGCAAAAATGCATGTCATTTTTTCTACAAATTTTACAAAATATGACATAATTTTTATGACACGCGAAAATGCTTGTCATCTATCTTCGCGCGTCATCTTTGGCAAGTCATCTATTAACAGCTTTGTAGTAGTGTACGGGTCAACTTGGTTAGTGAAGAAGCGATCTTTGAGAAGTCTTGAATAAACCTTCGGTAGTAGCCCGCCAAACCCAAGAAACTAGATGGCGTCTTTGGAGACTTCCATTGCATCACCGCTTCCACCTTTGTCGGATCCACCATGATCCCCTCCGGATTCACCACGTGACCTAAGAATTGAACCTCGCGCAACCAAAACGCGCATTTGGAGAACTTGTCATACAACTTCTCCCTTCTCAATGTCTCCAACACCTTTCGAATATGATCGGCATGCTCTATCTCGCTCTTTGAATAAATCAGGATATCGTCAATAAACACAATCACTGATTTATCCAACATCGGCTGACACACTCGGTTCATCAGATCCATAAAAGCAGCTGGCGTATTGGTCAAACCAAAAGACATGACAAGAAACTCGTAGTGACTGTAGCGCATTAGAAAAGCTGTTTTAGGAATATCCTGCTCCTTCACCTTCAACTGATGATAGCCAGATCGAAGGTCTATCCTTAAAAACCAACTAGCACCTTGCAGCTGATCGAACAAATCATCGATCCTTGGTAATGGGTACCGATTCTTCACCGTCAACTTATTCAGCTCGCGGTAGTCTATACACATCCTCATACTACCATCTTTCTTCTTTACAAATAAGACCGGAGCACCCCAAGGAGAGATACTCGGTCTAATGAACCCCTTGTCAAGCAACTCCTGTAGTTGCTCCATCAACTCCTTCATCTCTGTCGGAGCCAACTGATACGGTGCCTTGGCAACAGGTTGGGTACCCGGTATCAGATCAATCTGAAACTCGATCTCTCGGTCGGGTGGCACTCCTGGTAAGTCTTCTGGGAACACGTCTGGAAAGTCACACACAAACGGAACATCTGATAGTTGTGGTGTTGGCGTTTCCACATCCTTTACATAACACAAGTAGGCGTTACATCCATGCCTCATACACTTTCCCGCCACCGCCATTGAGATTACTCTCGGGATCGTCATGACCCGATCCCCATAAACAGTTACCGAACTCCCGTCAGGCGCTATTAAACGAATCACATCAGGCGCTATTAAACGAATCATCTTCTTTCGACACACTATATTTGCCTCGAAGTCTACCAACCAATCCATCCCAAGAACCAAATCGAATCCACCTAAGGTCATCACGAATGGTCTAACGGGAAACTTATGACCTTCTAGTTCCACATCACAGTCCTCTATCATCTCAGAAATCCTGGTAGACTTATCTATGGTAGTCTCTACATCAAAGGGCGCGTCAACACGCCTACTACTAACAGGCAGTTTAGCACAGAAAGCAGCAGAAATAAAACTTCTACTGGCACCTGAATCAAACAACACAGAAGCTAAAGTTTGGTTCACCAAAAACGTACCGGACACAACATCAGGGTCCGTCCTAGCCTCCTCCTGCGTCATCGTGAACGCCCTGGCGCTCGCCCTTGGTCCTTCACTCCCCGTCTTCTTCACCCTGAAACTCTCAGCCCTTGGCTTCTTGCAGTCTTTGCTCATGTGGCCCTCCCTGCCACAGTTAAAACATTTCCCCGCTTTGTACTCCCGTGCCATATGACCTGGCTTCCCACATCTGTGCCTTCTTATTACCCGTCGAGGCATCACCCTGACCAAACCTCTTTCCGTTCTAGTTTTGGTCACCACCACCCTTCTTACTACCTTCAGCCACCACCAACTTCATCCTCTCATCATATAACCTCCCTGCCAAGTCCGCTGCCGACCTAAACGTGCTCGGTCGGGCAGCTATCATATGCTTGCGAATATCCACGGGCAAACCCTGAATGTACCTCTTAATCTTCTGTTACAGAGGCGTCACCTGATCCAACACCAGACGTGCCATCTCGTTGAACTTCGTGGTGTATTGCTGATGTTTCATCATTCCCGCCTCCAGCTGCAGGAACTCCCTCTCAACCTTATCCATTTCTCGATGAGGACAGAACTCCTTAATAACCAACTTTTTCAACTCAGACCATCTCATCCTCCCAATAGCCCTGCTACCCTCGGCTTGGACTATGTTGTACCACCAGCATAAAGCCGAGTCCACAAAAGAATGGGCAGCAAACTCACCTTTTGGTCCTCCCGGCACTCGCTGATATTCAGAACAGCTTCCATTTCCCTCACCCTTCGGTGAGCAGCAACAGCAGTGCCGTTTCCATCAAAAGTAGGGGGCTTACACCTTTGAAATGCCCCTTAGTTACAGCCTCGTGTCGGCTCCTGCACAGGCTCTTCCTCCTCCTCCTCCTCATCATCAGAGGGAATCGTCTCAGTCCTCGGTAGCTCCCGACCTTTCGAGGACCGGTTCCTCTCTTGTCTTTCTCCATCTCTCACCGCCTTAATCACTTCGGTCACCACAAACGGTAAGATTGTCTGCATGACCTGATGCACCTCTTCAACCGCCGCCTCTTTCAATGAGGCCCTCAAATTTACGCTCTCATCACCACCCTCCGGATGGGGGGTCTCGGGTCCCTCAGGAACCACCTTCTTAACCCTCGGTCTGCCTCTTTTGGGTCACGATGCAGCACCAAGTCCGCCACGCGAGGCTTTGGATGATCTACCACCGGCCTCCTCTATCACGCACTAAAAGATTCAAACACCAACATGCTCATTCAAGGAAATAACTCAGTTTATGTCAAGCATAGTAAGTCCCTAATTACGGTGGCCAGTTGTGATTAGCCACTTACTTTACTCTTCGTACCCGAGCATTACCTATCCTGACTACACCGGTATCTAAATCTACCAACAACACATAAACCACATAACATGTGCACATAATACCGGTTAACATTAAGAAAATACATGATGGCACGCAGCTACTCAGACTTGCATCCCTTCCCTTTCTGCCCCATTTTCAGTTTAAGTTAAGGTTTATTTTGAAAATTTTAACCGTTTCACTTAAACATTGGCTTTGATACCAACTTGTAAGGCCCCAATCCCGGGACGCTTACAGCTGGTCATTCATCGCTCTTAAAACATATGATTTCACTAACTTTAATAAACATTGCAGCGGAATCAGTTAGATAACTTTTCATACTACTATAAATGCTTTTGCAAGTTAATACAACATTCATTACAAAACATCATTTGTTCGCATTACAATGCAAAAATATTATACAAAAGAAAGCCATCCAAAATAGCTGAGTAGCTGCCCGATGCCATCCTCAGCAACTTTACCTGCCAACTGGAAATACATAAAAGTCAGCGCTGCTGAGTGAGTTCTAGTTTTATAATAAAACATACTTTACTTTCATTAAGACCGTGTCTTTGTTTTCATGCTATCACACATCATACCTACACATAGATAATATCATTATTATCTCCATCATTCGTTCGTTAACCTTCGTTCATTTAACGTACATCGATCGTGAACATTCATATCCGTTACTTTCGTTCACATTCGTTCATAAATTCTAACTTTCATTCGTACATTCCTTGCTTTCGTTCGTACATTCATTACTTTCGATGACATGTACATTACCCCGAACGTTGTACATGAAGCTGGTTACTGGGCCTGAGGTCTTTCATAGACCTTGAACATTATGCACGAAGCTGACTCCAGTTCCTAGAGTAAGTACATTCACCACTTATCTTTTCTCTTTCATTACTAATCAACGCCATGTGCTATACCCCGAACATTATGCACGAAGCTGGTTACTGGGCCTGAGGTCTTTCATTGACCTCGAACATTATGCACGAAGCTGACTCCAGTACCTAGGGCAAGCGGCAAGGATCCCATACATATAGTCAATCACAAGGATTGGACCCCAGTGTGCATCCTTCTGGGGTAGCTAACCCACACACAGTTGAGCTAACACCCTTCATTGGGTGTGAACCTCCATACACTTGCTTGCAAGCCTTTCTTACTTTCATTCATTCATTCGTTAATGCATGCATTCATTCATCATGTTCCTCTTTCATTATCTTCCACTTTACATTACATAATACTTTCGTTTCATTCATTAACATAACTGTTGATACATGTGTCCCTAGATTCTGAGTTGAATGTAAAATGTCTTGACTATGTGTAATTGAATGATGCTTAATGAAATACATGTGGTTGTTTATATTATAATGTTTATATATTTCATTAATGGGTTAAGTAATGACTAATTATATAGGTTTGGTTTTGTTTGAATAGGTATGCATAATGTTGTAATGATTAACACATTCAAACTTAACATGATGTAGTTATCATGCGAATGGGCCATGCGAATGGACCATACGCATGAATAACTTCATGCGAATGACTAAGTCGCACGATTTATCCAGGAGACTGGATCAGTCGTAAGACTGAAGCATGAGATTGATCAAATTGTACGACTGAAAGTTCAGTCGTAAGTATGGATCATACGCATATCTCAATCGCACGACTGAACCATCCGAATGGTTCAGTCGCCCGAATGAGAAAAACTAACCTATAAATACCACTTAATTCGTGGAAAAATGGGAACTTCGAATACTAGAAACCCTAATCGCCCCAGAACGTGCTGTTCGACCATTCCAACTTCATAGAGCGTTTCAGGTCATTCCGAGTCAATTCATAACGTTTTCTAATCGTTAGGATTGATCCTGATTTCGTTCTCACTGATTGGATCGCCAATCAAATAGGATTCCGCACTATTTGATCTGGTACAACGAAGAATCGGTTAGTACTCCGTACGTACACGGTCCTAACAAGTGGTATCAGAGCTTTGGCTCTTGATTCTTTGTTGATTCAATCGTTTTTGTGAAAAAGTCTACGTTTTACGCAAAAAGGATCCATTCTTTTGGCTAAAAATTGAGTCTTTACGTGTGCATGTTCTGAAAAATTCAGTGTTTTTCGAGTGTCAGCCGTCTAGGGTGCAAATATTTGCGTTCTAGGTTAAAAGTGTTCAAAATCGTGTTTACAGCCGACCCAGTCGCACGATTATCTCAATCGTACGACTGAACTCTTTCGCACAGGTCTTTCGCACGTTTGAGTCAGTCGCCACTCCAGTCGCCCGGTTGAGTCAGTCGCTGTGTCAATCGCTCGACTGAGTCAATCGCCCACTTCAGTCGCACATCTGCGTCGATCGGTCTGCTCAATCGTCTAAGTCACTCAGTCGGCCGATTCAATAGTTCGTCTGAGTCCAATCGGATTCAGCCCAATCGCATCAGCAGTTTAATTCTCAAGTTAAATTAATTCAAGGATGGACTCAGAAAATTATGCCATGTCAGCTGGAAAGGATTCGAGAATTCAGAACTTGTTGTTACTGGAGAATGAGATAGGGAACCATAACAAGCCACCTAAACTATTGACAATAGAGGATTTGCCACGATGGAGACAGTGTACCAATTTTCTCTGAGGGACCATCTACTTCTACAGCTCAGCCGTTATCACCACGCACAGATACGACAACTGCTGGGTTTGTTCCTGACTTTTGCCCACCCGATGATGAGGAAGAAAGTGATAAAGAAGGTTTGACCAGAAGAGTTGGCAGCAAAGTGGTTGCCACCGAGAAAGGACTGAGAGAGGTTGGTGGACAGTCTGGTACATCAGGGGTCACACGCATTGAGTCTGATCCCTCGTATGCCCCTGATGATTCTAGCAACAGAGGAGGAGCACCTTTGACAACGGGTAAAAGGAAGAAGACCATGGCGCGTCCGCATGGTAAGAAAGGAAAGAGACAAAGGTTCACCACAGCTACCACCTCTATATCATTCCAAACATCTGCAACCACCACTACTATCCCTTCACCTCACACTGTCACATCCACCACCACCACCACCGTACCGACTACCACCTCATTCACTCCCTCTCCCCTATTCACCACTACCACCACTGTACAGCCTACCACATCATTCATTCCCTCCCCTATATTCACCACAGCCACCTCCACCACCACTACTCAACAAACAGGTCCCTCACCGTTCCCATCCAGCTCGTTCATCCCACCAATTTCTGTAGTAGATCAGCTAGCTGCACTAAACAGCATGGTAGTTAAGCTGATGGCGTCAGATGCAGAAAAGTCGGCTCAACTACAGCAGCTGAGAGAGTTGAGTACATCTCAAACTGCTGAAATACACCAGTTAAGGGAGCTGACTTCTTCTCAGGCCCAGCTGATCTCTCAACAGACAGCTCAGATCGCAGGTCTCCTCGAGCACAAAGCTGAGTCGGAGAAGAAGTTTGAGGAGTTAGAAGCCGCAAACAAGTCGATCTTGCTTAAGATCAAAGGGACTCAAAGTGAGCCCCTCAAGATTGGAGAAGGTGCTGATGATGATGATGATGATGAGGATGAGGAAGACGATGATGATGATGATGAGGATGATGACGATGATGATGATGGTAGTGATGAAAGTAATGATGATGATGAGAAGAAGAAAGATGATGAAGGTGAAGGAGGAGAAACTACCGGAGATCGAAGCGAAAATGTAGCAGGCGAAAGGCGTTCTAAAAGCCGACATGATCAAGGACCCTCTTCGTCTGCTCCAACGGAAGAAACTCCAGAAATTCAAGATAAAAGTACTGTTTAGTTAGACATGTTTATGTATTTAATAGACTTTTGTATTTCAAATTATATTACATTTATTTAATGAATGTTTATATCTTATGTTAATGACAGTGGTTGATTTTTACTAACAAGTATCGTGTTGCATGTTTAAATCAAGCAGATCCAAATTTTCAAAGAGACCAATACGATGTTGAACCCCTTCAGCAGGTCAAGACTCAGTTAACAATGATTCTTGATCTACAGGGAGTGGTAAGGAGATCAGTTGAATACACTCCTGAAGAGGGAGAGATAATCCACAGTTTCACTAAAGAGCAGTTGGCCGAAATGTTCCAGTTAAATGCCGATGAAATAGTGAACGATGCTCCGGAAGTCCAAGAAGATAGTGATAATGAATTGCATGATGTTGATGAGATCGAAATCGAAGATGTGACAGATCAACATTATCCGGAGTACACAGACACCGAAGGTTATGTCATTCCAAACTTGGATGACAATTTGGTCAGTGAGACCTTCGAAACTCTGGATAAATTAGAAGCAGAATCTGATAAACAAGAGGGGATAGCCCGAGCCACAGAGGAGGAAGTTAAAGTTAAAAGGGCTGAATGGGCTGCATGTTTTGAAGATCTGCGAGCTCAACGAAATGCTTCAAAGTCAAATGTCTACACAAAGCTGTATCGAGTGAAGAAACACCAAAAGGTGTCGGGCAAGATCATATCGTGGGCTTATTTTGACGATCTTAATGCTTATGCGGTTAAGAGAGAGAAAGGTATTGAGTATTTTAGATTTCCACACGATCTAAAAACTCTACCTGGTTGTGAGCTAAACCAACTGGCAAAGCTGAAGTTGCTTTACGCTGATCCTAGAAAGATGTCAGGATGGTTTGAAGCTGCACTGAAAAGGGAGTACCACACCCGGTGGGTTAACTTCAAGCCTCAGCAACCTACAAGGTATCTTAGGAAGTCTGAGGTGGATTCACGAACCGGGAGACCAAAGATAGTGTTGAAGTGGCGTCCACCGCGCACCATGTCGAAGATCCCTCTTAGGGAAATGCCTCAGGACATCACTCCACACTTCAAATGGTGGTACTACGATTGGCGAACAGCTGAAGCAGTCATAGTATTGAACAGAGATGGATAGATGGATGTCATCCGGGTTTTTGACCCAATGTGGCTCACCAACTTGTCGGCTAATGATGTTTACACACTCTACAAGTGGCCACTGTTCTATGATGCTCAAGATATTGTACAAGCCCTCCAATTTCAAAACGTGATTAGACTCTGCTTTGCATTTGAAATACATGCAGGAGTTACTAGAGAGGAGAAGTACAAGAAATTTGAAGAGGTTATGGGTCAAGTAAGACATTAGATGAATCTAGGTCCAAGGGGGAGTTTGTTGATACATGTGTCCCTAGATTCTGAGTTGAATGTAAAATGTCTTGACTATGTGTAATTGAATGATGCTTAATGAAATACATGAGGTTGTTTATATTATAATGTTTATATATTTCATTAATGGGTTAAGTAATGACTAATTATATAGGTTTGGTTTTGTTTGAATAGGTATGCATAATGTTGTAATGATTAACACATTCAAACTTAACATGATGTAGTTATCATGCGAATGGGCCATGCGAATGGACCATACGCATGAATAACTTCATGCGAATGACTAAGTCACACGATTTATCCAGGAGACTGGATCAGTCGTAAGACTGAAGCATGAGATTGATCAAATTGTACGACAGAAAGTTCAGTCGTAAGTATGGATCATACACATATCTCAATCGCACGACTGAACCATCCGAATGGTTCAGTCGCCCAAATGAGAAAAACTAACCTATAAATACCACTTAATTCGTGGAAAAATGGGAACTTCGAATACTAGAAACCCTAATCGCCCCAGAACGTGCTGTTCGACCATTCCAACTTCATAGAGCGTTTCAGGTCATTCCGAGTCAATTCATAACGTTTTCTAATCGTTAGGATTGATCCTGATTTCGTTCTCACTGATTGGATCGCCAATCAAATAGGATTCCGCACTATTTGATCTGGTACAACGAAGAATCGGTTAGTACTCCGTACGTACACGGTCCTAACAAACTCCCCCTTGGACCTAGTTCTATCTAGACCTTTACTTCTTTCTTGAACTCTTCAAACCTTTTTAATCTCTCTTCTTTAGAAACCCCCGCATGGATATTTAGCGCAAAGCATAGACGTATTATGTGCTGAAACTGTAGAGCTTGCACAATATCCTGTGTATCGAAAAACAGTGGCCACTTGTACAGCGTATACACATCAGACGCTGACAAGTTGATAAGCCACATGGGGTCGAACACCCTTATAGCTTCCATTGACCCGTCCTTTTCCAAAACAATAACTGCCTCACCCGAGCGCCAGTCATAGTACCACCACTTAAAGTGTGGGGTAAAGTCCTGTGGCATCTCCCTCAGTGGAATTCTGGACATTGTGCGCGGAGGTCGCTACTTCAGGACTATCTTAGGCTGACCAGTGATGGGACTTACCTCAGACCTTCTGAGGTACCTCGTAGCCTGCTGAGGTTTGAAGTTTACCCATCTGGTCCTATATTCCTTCTTCAATGCAGCCTCAAACCAGCCAGACATCTTCTTCGGATCAGCATAAAGAAGCTTTAGGCGTGCCAACTGGTTGAGTTCAAAACCTGGGAGAGTCTTCAGATCATGAGGGAATCTAAAGTACTCGATTCCCCTCTCCCTCTTCACTGCATATACTCCGAGGTCATCAAAATGAGCCCAAGCTATAATCTTCCCAGACACCTTCATATTCTTCTTTACTTTGTATAACTTGGTGTAGGTACTCTGAGTTGTTGTAGTACGTTGTGCTCGGACCTCGGCGAAGCAAGCTGCCCACTCAGCCTTTCGAATGTCAACTTCGGCGTCCGTGGCCTGAGCTTGGCTTGTTGAGGCTTCAGCTCCCTTTTCCTTATCATGGAGTTTATCCAGAATATCACTATCAAGGTTGTTCACTAGATCAGGAAACGCGTTTCCCTCTTGATCAGTGTATTCTGGATAATGTTGATCTGTGATGTCTTCAATTTCAATTTCTTCAACATCTTTAAGTTCGTCATCATCAGCATCATCAAAAACTAGAGCATCTTTAACGATTTCGTCTGGATTCAGACGAAACATTTCAGCCAGTTGCTCATCAGTGAGGTCGTGAATAATTTCTTCTTCTTCAGGAGTATAACTCACAGACCTTCTGACGATCCCCTGCAGATCAAGAATCATTGTTAGTTGAGACTTGACCTGTTGGAGGGGAGCAACATCATGTTCGTCTCTCTGAAAGTTAGGATCTGTTTGATTTAAACATGCAACATAATACTTGTTAGTATATAATCAAACACAGTCATTAACATAAGATATAAACATTCATTAAATAAATGTAACAAAATTTCAAATACAAAAGTCTATTAACTACATAAACATGACTAACTAAACAGTACTTTTGTCTTGAATTTCCGGAGTTTCTTCAGTTGGAGCAGACGAAGAGGGTCCTTGATCATGTCGACGTTTAGAACGCCTTTCGCCTGCTACATTATCACTTTGATCTCTAGCAGTTTCTCCTCCTTTACCTTCATCATCTTCCTTCTTCTCATCACCATCATTACTCTCATCACTACCATCATCATCATCGTCATCATCCTCATCATCTTCATCATCATCATCCTCATCCTCACCATCATCATCATCATCATCATCATCATCATCACCATCACCTTCTCCAATCTTGAGGGGCTCACTCTGAGTACCTTTCACTTTTAGCACTAGAGTCTTATGAGCCGCCTCTAGCTTTCCCATCCTCTCATCAGTCTCAGCCTCGTGTTGTAACAAGCCTGTGATCTGATCGGTCTGCGAAGTGATCACTTGGGCTTGTGAGGATGTTAACTCCCTCAATCTTTCAATCTCAGCTGCCTGTGATGAACTTTGCTCTTGCAGCTGGAGGATCTGAGCTGTCTTAGCCTTATCAGAGGCTAGCAGTTAGAGCACCATGCTGTTTAGAGCAGCAAGTTGCTCAACCACCGAGACAGGTGGTAGAACTGAGCTAGAAGAGGCAAATGAGGGTTGGGTTTGGTGAGTGGTGGTTGTAGTGGTGGCAGTGGTGTAGATGGGAGGAGATTGGATGGCTGTAGTGGGGGGTACAGTGGTGGTGGTGGGGGAAGACATGGAAGTATGAAGTGGAGGTATAGTGGTGGTGGTGGTTTGGGTGATTTGGCTAGGTGTGGTGGAAGTGGTAGGTGCAGAGGAGGTAGTGATAAGCGTGATCCTCCTTCGCTTGGTCTTCATCCCATGAGGGCGAGCCATATGTTTCCTCCGAGTCCCCTTTGACCCGGAGGCTCCCCCTTGGCTGCTGGGAGAGGCTGGGGTGTATGATGGGTCTGCTACCGAGCTCCCAGACTCTCCTGAGCGTCCACCAACCGCCCGTAAACCTTCCTCGGTTGCCACTACCCGACTTCCCACAGTCCGGGTTAATGGTGCCTCATCTGAATCCTCCTCCTCCTGCATGAAGTCAGGGTGGATTGGAGCTGGCTCAGGTCTTCCTTGACCATCTCCTCCCTGATCCGTTCCGTAGTCATCATCATCGGAGTCATGGGAGGGTAGAGCCACCTGCTCTACATCAGAATCACTATCTTCGTGACGCCACTTTCTCCTAGCTTGCGCCACATACTCCTCACGGGCCAGATGCCCAAACAAACGTCTTACCGGGGGCTTGACCTGCTTTCCCCGGTATACCTTCATCCTGCCTAAGGTGGTATCATCCATCACCTCAAGCATAACTGCATCCTCCTTCTGCTTTGGTAACATAGGTAGCTTCTGGTCAAAGATCATTTGCAAGAAGCGAGGATACATGCAGAAGCCTTCTCTTCCTTTCACTTCTATGTTCTCCACTAGGTAAGTGAAGATCATCCTGGAAAAGCTGAATGGGTGGTTCAGCACTAATGAAACGTAGGCATTCTGCATTTGCTCAGAGAGCTCGTCGAAGCCTCCTTTTCGTGAGGCAATACACCTTAGCAAGACGTGGGCTAGGTATTTGAACTGGGGGCAGAGATTGCTCTCGTTGAGCATCCCTGAGTTGATGTCTCCAGTGTACTTAGCCCTCAGGAAGCACCCTTTAACTGTCATCGGATGTAAACGAATAGGACAGTCACCATCATCTCCTAACTCTAGGACTGTCCTTAAGTCCTCCTCGGTTATCTCTATAGCGTTACCAAGGATAGAGCTCCTGATCCTATATGGCTCAACTGATCTATCTACAGTAGCATTCTCCAAGAATGCCTGCTGTAATGAACGGTACGGAGTGCAGGGTGTGGATATCGCCCTGTAGATCCTTGATCTCCGTAAGAATGAGATTATTCCCACAAACTCCGATGCATTCCTTGAGGTCAGATCAAGATGGGCACATATGTTGTGCTTTGTGCTTAGAATCCAACGACTCGCCATCTGTTATAATATAAATAAACATCAGTACATGTAGAAGATAGCTTATTCAAATCAAGAAATTTCCCACTTTGGTTAGTCGGGCGACTGAGCAGTCAAATGAACATAACCGTGCGACTGAGTGGAATGAATGAGTTTTTAAAGGTGAATTTATTCATACGGGCGACTAAGTCAAGCGAATAAGCATAGTCGTGCATTTGATTCATTCGTCCATCTCAGTCGGGCGACTGAGACTAATCGTCTTCTCAGTCGGGCGATTGTAGTTCATCAGCGTGTCCAGTCGCCTACTCGACAGTTTGTCCATTCAAATTCGTTTTTTGAGCTATACTTAAAGTTAAACGTCGAAATTAGGCTCATTACACTCGGAAACTACCGATTAAGCATGTTTTAACTTTTGTTTGAACGTTTAGTTTAGTTTGGACAGCCTATTTGTTCATCATGTTTTCGGTTACTGTTTGGTCCGAATTCAAGAGGTTTTGGACATCATTTATCTGTTTTATCTATGAAACACCTCGAGTAGTACCTGTATAGTCACCAATGAATGTTAGAACACGCAAAACAAAGGCAAATATGGATCAAATGAAATTTGGATAGAGGTTCCTTAGGTCGGGCGAATAGAGGGGGTGATTTGGGAGAGTGAACGACTGATTCTGATTTGGTCTGTTTTTATACTAGGGCAAATTCCAGTCCGGCGACTGAGTCTAGTCGCCTTGGTTAGTCGGCCGACTGAGTCTAGTCGCCTTGGATAGTCGGCCGACTGAGTCTCAGTCGTGCAATCTACCCAATCGTTCATCTCCAATCAGGCGATTGAAGTTCATCCAAACGACAATTACAGTCGGTCACCTCCAATCGTTCGATGTGATTCATTCGCACACCTCATTCACACGTTTGACCTAGTCGGGCACATTCAATCGACCGATTGGGTTCATTCGCATGGTCCAATCTTACGATTGTATGCAATCGTATACCCCATTGTGCCATTTTTGTCAAGATATGAACCAACACTTAGTTTATTTACCAATTGATAAAACATTATGTGCAATTGATCATCTCAGACATGATCCATTTAACCACCCGATCACCTCAGACGTGATCCATTTATCCACCCGATCACCTCAGACGTGATCCTTTTATCCTTTCAGAAACAATCTGTTTAGTTAAACATTAAGCTCATTCAGTGACATTTAGCAGATAACAGTGTACACAGTCCGACATGACTTATTTTACTAAGAAATAAGTAAACTTTAAACTATGAACAAACAAGAACATCTTTTTGTGATTTTTGTTAGGGCAGGATTGTGTAGCCTATCAGCATTGACATTAAATCAGGAACAGACTCATTTGGAATCAGACAAGCATATACACCATTACTTGGAACATTTTGAGTTGATTTCATTTTTCATGATTACATATCACAGTTTGTTCTGATCTAAGACTTCCAAGTACTAACTGGGAATCATGTTTGATATGAAACGTAACACACTTTGATCGTCAACTTTAGTCGGTGCTTTCGAGACGATTGTCAGTATACTTGTCCACTTAAATTCAAGCACGGACTTTTGACATACATTGGTAATGAATTACGTTATATTATTTCAAACAACATTTGTGTATCTCACACTTATATGGTAATCAGCATTCCTTAAAGAACTTTCGAGCGGTCTTTAGGTATTTTTGCAAGAAGAAACTATTCTTAGATCTTTCAAAGAGAAACCAATCCTCAGGTCAGTACCATCGCACAGCAGAGAGGCGGCAAACAACAATGAAGTCTAGAATATATAGGTTATGCTTATCCTCAGGTCAGTGCCATCGCACAGCAGAGAGGCACACAACCTATATCCTTGTTAGAGCATTTCATATTTTCTTTTGCACATAGCGCACCAACAACCTAAGTTATCAGCTTGATTACGCTAGTATTCATTTTTTTTCGTGCTTTTGCTCTTTTTGTGGTCATTTGCACACCTTTGGTGGCATTTATTTGCTCGTTATCCCTTATCGGAAGAACTGATTGTGTTAACCAGTGATAAGATGGGAACCCACAGTTGATTGAACCTTTTAGTTTAGATTAAGTTTACCATTGAAGTCTACTTGTCTACTATGTTGAATCTACTGACACATCATATAATGAACTAGCACCTCCCTAGATCAACTTTCTCCGTGTAATTACAGTAACAATCAAACGTACTATCATTTTCCCATTTTGTTAGACTTAGACTTCTCTGATGTTTTACATTTTCAGTAAACTAATTAACATTTTTGAACTCAAACTCATTTTGCTGTTCCAAATAACTCGATGCCTGTGTACTATCATTTTCCATTTAGTCGAGTCACATTTCCTATATTGTTGTCTTTGCCTTTTCAGCTTTACTCACCTTCCCCATTTTTTTTTAAGTAAATGGATACTGAAATAAATCTCCCCCTAAAATTCTAAAACAAAAAATCTTTTTGTGTTTTTGGATTTTATACGACATGGGAATTAAAAAAATAAAATAAAATAAAATAAAAATGAAGGAAAAAAAATAATAAACGAATAGACACGAGTCGGACTATGTATCTGCTTCTTCAGCAATCACATCACTTTTCTTTTTAACGCCGTTGACCTCTAGCAGATATAAAAATCTTGGTTTATCAAACGGTTTGGTGTAAAGGTCAGCGCGCTGAAAATCCGTGTTAATTTTAATCACATCAATTAATTGTTTTTCATAGCAATCGCGTATGAAATGATATTTAATCCCGATGTGTTTTGTTTTTGGGTGTTGAACAGGATTTTTAGTGACGGCTATGGCAGCAGAATTATCAACATAAATAGGAGTGTTAGAAAATTTCAAACCGTAGTCACGCATTTGCTGTTGAATCCAGATGATCTGAGAGCAGCAACTCGCAGCAGCAACATATTCAGCTTCACAGGTTGATAGAGCAACCGAGGTCTGCTTTTTGCATTGCCACGTGACTAACCGTCTTCCAAAGAACTGACACCCTGCAGATGTAGACTTGAAATTCATCTTGCAGCCACCATAATCTGAATCGCTGTACGCAGTAAGGTCGAAGTCATCATCATGAGGATACCACAATCCCAGTGTTGGAGTACCCTTCAGATAACGAAAAATCCTTTTCACCCCAATCAAGTGATTCACTTTTGGCTTCGCTTGATATCTAGAACATAAACATGTGGCATACATGATATCTGGACGCGAGGCAGTAAGATACATGAGAGATCCGATCATCCCACGATACATAGTGGCATCCACCAAATCCCCATTCTCATCAGGAGCCACATCATGATTTGTGGCAAGAGGGGTACCGGCAGCAGACGCATTTTCCATGTCAAATCGACTTAGAATATCGCCGACATACTTGGACTGATGTAAGAAAATGCCGGTTGGTGTTTGATCCACCTGTAATCCTAGGAAGAACTTCATTTCTCCCATTGCACTCATTTCAAACTCTGCCTTCATCACAGATTCGAACTCTTTGCACAAGGCTTCATTTCTAGATCCAAAGATGATGTCATCCACATAGATCTGCACCATAAGCAAGTCACCATCCTTTTCTTTGATGAATAATGTACAGTCAATCACACCCCTGCGAAAACCATGCTTCAGCAGATGGGTGGAGAGCTTTTCATACCAAGCTCGAGGAGCCTGATGTAGCCCATACAGAGCCTTGTCTAACTTGTAGACTCTGTCCCGATGATAAGGATCTTCGAATCCTTCGGGTTGACTGACATATACTTCTTCACGGATTTCCCCGTGCAAGAATGCACTCTTAACATCTAGTTGATAAACTTTGATCTTCATGTAAGAAGCGTAGGCTAAAAAGATACGAATAGCTTCCATTCTAGCTACAGGAGCAAAGACTTCATTGTAGTCGATTCCTTCGACTTGTCTGAAGCCTTGAACAACCAACCGTGCCTTGTTTCTGATAACAACACCTTGGTCATCCTTCTTGCACTTTAGTACCCATTTGGTACCAATAACCTTGACTCCTTTTGGCCTGTCAACTAGAGTCCAGACTCCAAGTTTCTTGAACTGGAGTAGCTCTTCTTGCATGGCATTGACCCAGGCCTCATCTTTCAGGGCGTCACAGACATATTTAGGCTCGATTTGTGAAACAAAACATGAGGAAGCCCCGTCATTGACATAACCCTTCTCCATGACAGCAGCATAATCAGCAGAATACAGCTGATTTCTTGTCTGCACACCGGATTGAATGTCCCCAATGATAGACGTGGGGGGATGATTCACACTAATTCTAGTCATTGGTGTGGTAGGAACCACAACCTCAGAATCCAGATTGGTGACTACTGGTTCAGTATCCGGATTTCCCACAGCTGGTTCAGCAGCTGATGACTCACTTTGTTGATTAGCTGTAGGCTCAGGGTTAGAATCAGCTGCTTCTTCATCATCTGATGAATCATCACTCTCTTCATGAGCAGGAGTTGAGGAACTTGAGGCACCATCAGTAGGTGTAATGTTTCTTGAATCCAGATTCGGTGAGTTAAGAACATCATACATCATCTGGGTAGCAACCTCATCCTCTGAATCAAATTATGGAAGATTGAAGGATTTGAAAAAGCCATCATAATCGAAGAATGATGATGGACCTTTTCCAGCAGGAGGGGTGATGTATCTCTGAACATCCACGTTGCACCACACCTCTACCTGACCTGTCGAGTTATTGTAAACTCGTTTGTCTGGGATGCTGTATCCTAAGAATATTCCTTGATCAGCTTTCTCGCTAAACTTGCCATCCTGAGTCTTCTTCAGCAATGTACATGGAGCTCCAAATGGTTCCAGATACTCCAAATTTGGCTTTCTCTTCTGAAGTAGCTCATAACAAGTCTTGCCATGCCTTTTGACTACTAATACACGATTAAGCGTGTAGCAGGCATTTGCAACCGCCTCAATCCAGAACTGAACTGGGAGCTTTGAATCAGCTAACATGGTTCGCGCAGTCTCAATTAAGCTCCGATTCTTTCGTTCTGCAACTCCATTCATCTGTGGCGTGTATGCGGAAGTGAACTGATGAACAATTCCCTTTTCCTTGCAGAAAGCATCCATCCACTGATTTTTGAACTCTGTGCCATTGTCAGAACGGATCTTCCTGACCTTCAGCTTATAGAGTGACTCCAAAGTCGTGACGAGCACCTTGAATGATTCAAATGTTTCTGATTTAGCTTTCAGAAACATCACCCAGGTGAATCTTGAGTAGTCATCTGTGACTACAAAGTAGTACCAGTCTCCTGCTATACTCTTTGTGTTGACTGGACCAAAAAGATCCATGTGTAGCAACTCCAGGGGCATCTCAATTGAGTTGACATGCTTGGTCTTGTGAGATTTCCTGGTCTGCTTTCCCTTCTTGCATGAGACACAAAAGTCAGGAAGTTGGAAGTTCTTGACTGTAACTCCTTCAACTAGGTTGTTGTGAACCAGATGGTTCATCTTCCTGTGATTGATGTGTCCCGTCCTTCTGTGCCATGAGATGGATTCCTTCTCTGTCGCTTTTGATAGAAAACATTGAGCTGTAGACTCAGAGGTAGAAGCATTAGACATATCCAATACATATAAATCATTGTACCTGGATGCAGACATCAAAACCTGCTTCTCTGGAATCTCCATCTCCTTTTTCAGTATGTAACATTTTCGGTTGTCAAACATAACTTTGAAGCCCTTGTCACATATCTGAGACACTGAAAGTAAATTGTTTTCCAGTTGTTGAACAAAATTTACTTTATCAAACTTTACCTTCTCATTACCTACTTCTCCCTGAGCGGTAATGTATCCTCCTTTATTACCAGCAAATGAAACGTGTCCCCCTTTAATTTGTTTGACATTGAAAAGAAGAGACTTGTTTCCCGTCATGTGCCTGGAAGCTCCGCTATCTACGATCCATGTATTTGTAGACGCACTATAGCGGACACCCTGCACATATGAGAAAATTATCAGTTAAGGAGGGGGACCCAAGCCTTGACTGGCTTGGGTTTCCCAGAGGAATCAACCATCATGAATTCAACCCACTGTCCTTTATCAGTGGGTGGAATCTCAACTTTCAGATTATCCTTGCTTTCAGACACACCAGCTGTCTTGGCTTTCCATAAACCATCCTTGTGAAACGATTGTTTGTGGTAAACCTTAGACTGATTTACAGTTTGAGCATATGGTTTAGATTCAGAAACAGGTTTTACTTCTGGCATCACGGACTTGTCAGAGACTTGTCTGTTTTGCCTTTGGCGGGGTGGAGACGAAAAAGACCTAGAAGGTGTTTTAGACCTAATAGGGGTTTTCGATCTAAATGGAGTCTTAAAACGCTGTTTTGAATCTATTTTGACTTTGTCGTGTAACTCAATCTTAGTTCTTGGTGTCTGATAGCGAGGACAGTTAGTCGAAATATGACCGCGCTGACCACAAGTATAGCAGGATCTCCATTCGTCAGGGCTAGGAGATCTCTTGTGGGGCGGTGAATAAACCTCAGGAATGGGCCTTTTGGTCTCAGTCTTTGGACATTTACCCTCTTTAAAAAACTTAACTTGTTTAATGTTTTGATTAATTTGTCTTGGAGGTTGAATATTATCCCTTTTAACTGATTTAACTTGAGTGGCTTTAGATATCTTGGTTTGTGTTATATTTGATTTTGACTCCAAACCAAGAGATGTTTGAACATTTGCTTCCACCCGTTTCTCAGCATTTACCTTGCTTGATGCTAAGGTTTTCTGATCATCATCCGGAGAAGCAGGCTTAACTGCTGTGTCCGGATCACTAACCAGAGGAGTTGTCACCACAAAACAAACAAACAAACAAACAAACAAACAAACAAACATACCCAGAGGAGTTGTCACCACATGATCCTTAATTGGGTTGTTATTAATTGGACGTTGTTTTGTGTTCAAAAGGATCTCATGTGGTGGGGGAACTACCTTGTAACCCAATCCCTCCCCATTGTTGCGTTCTTTAACCAAGTTTTTCAAAATGTGCGAAGAACTTGCTAAACTATGTAGTTTTTGTGTCAAAGACTCATTTTCTACTTGTAAAACAGCTTTGTCCTTTTTAGTCTCCTCAATGGTCTTTAAGTAGTATTTAATGTCATTTTCTTGGTTAAAGACAACAACTTCAGTTTCCTTTAGTTGCTTCTGCAATGCATCTAACTTCTCCTTATAACTGCTCTCATTTTGTTTTAAGACGCGATTAGCTTCTGAGCACAGTTTTAAGTCATTTACTAAGTTATCGTTGTGTTCTAACAACCTAGCAAATTTTAGATCAATGCTTTCCCTAAATTTATCACATTCAACACAAGCATGTTTATTAAATAATTCCTCTTTAGATTGTACCTGTGTAGATGTCGACGTACCAGCCATGAAAGCATTCTGAGACGTAGGTTGAGCTTCAGATTCTGAATTCAACTCATTTTTGACAATTTCATCAACAGCATCAAACGTCTCTTCCAAATCAGCAGTATCAACCTCAGCTGAGCTTTCCCCTTCACTTGCTGAGTCTTCGTTCAAATCCTCCACAGACGCTATGTTAGCTTCATCAGACACAAATCGAAAGGACCAGTCTTGTCCTTCATCTCCTTATGCTACCATAGCTTTAGAATCATTCCCCGTGGACGATGGTTTCTTGTCTTTATCTTGCCTATTGAACGAGGAAAATGGATTCCCGTTCCCAGTCTTCTTAGGCTTCGAACACTCTCTTTTAAAGTGGCCCTTTTCTCCACAATTGAAGCATGTGACTTTAGACTTGTCAAAACCAAAGGTTGTATCTTTAGTAGCCACGAGATTTTGCCCTGTTTTCTTCACAAATTTCTTGGCTCTTCGGACAGCACTTGCAAGAGCCCACATAATATCCATTCTTTCCAGCTCATTTTCATCTACTTGCTCATAATCTTCATCAGCAAGGTGGCAATTTCCAATCTTGCCGCCACCAAACCATCATAAGAATGCACAACAGCAGCAAGTAAATCCATGTGCTCTTTAGCAACCTCCACCGTTACTTTTCCCAGATTATCTGTAATCAACTTTGCAGACTGAGTAACAGTGGGACTTTGAATAACTCCAGATGCACCTTGAGACTCATTTGCAGAGGATGAGCCTTGTTCAGTAGTTGGAGATGCATTGGACACGAAGGCTGTTTGCAGAGGTGCACCAGATGACTTTGCAGCAGGGGTGGAGGTAGGAGTGACATTGTAGAGTGAGGGATCTTGAGCATAAGAACCCTTCTTTGCTTTGTACTTGTGGCGTACTTTTTCCTCTTTCAGTTTTAAAATAAAATCATTTATATCCAAGGTTTCTAAAACTGAGTTGAATCGCAGAGTGGAAATGAATGAATCCCACTTTTCAGGTAGACCATCTGCCAAGCTTGAAACTTTGTCTTCCATTGACGTCTTAATACCATGAGTGTGAAGTTCACTCATTAGATGATAGAAGCGATCGATGATTTCATCCAAGCTTTCATTCCCAATTGCTGAGAAGTTATCAAACTCCTTCTTCAATGCTTTACCTTTCAGTGCCTTTAAATTAGCATTCCCATCATACCTCTTCTCAAGAACTTCCATCAGTTTTTTACTTTGCTTGTGCTCTGAGTATTGGTGAAAAATGGGCTTGGGAATGGACTGAGTCAAAATAGCATAGGCCTTTTTCTCTGCATTGTAGGCAACTTTCTGTGTATCGGAGAGTCCACTCAAAGTCAAAGGAACACCATCAGCCCCCACGGGTATTTTATAGCCAACCTCAATAGAGTTCCATAAGTTCATATCCACCCCATTAAGATAAATTTCAAAACGTTGTCTCCATTGTGGAAAGTCCTCTATAGTCAATAGTTTAGGTGGCTTGTTATGGTTCCCTATCTCATTCTC